>JMSH01000036.1:0-156253 GCA_000712465.1 Huntiella moniliformis
CATTCCAATTCAAAAACACGTAGATACTATGACTCGTGATCTCACTACATCTTCATTCTAATACTTTCACTGATAATAGTTCAACAGATATCTTCATCCATCTGTAATTGAATAATCATAGACCTTCAAAAACCATAAAGATTGCATGCTTCACTGAACCATGAAAAAACACCTTACTGCAAGCTCTTTCGGCAAGACGGCCAGTTTGTCATTCCCATGTGCCAGGTTGTCACGTCCGTCGAGCCGTTTGCCACTACGCTGTTGCACGTTGCAACTCAACAACCCGGCACGTTGTCACTCCAAAACCCCAGCAAAAACTCGAGTTGCAACCTGCAACATGACAACCTACAACATGGAGCTATGACCAGTTATTTTGCCATACTAAAAAAACGGCGAACCGCTCGCTTTGTCCCCAGTCTACCTCAAAATACTGCTAGGTGCTCCATTCACATGAGAGGAGGTCCATTCACATGAGAGGAGGTCCATTCACATGAGAGGAGGTCCATTCACATTTTCTTTTTCGACGAGGTGCTCCATTCACGCAGGGGTTTACTATGTGTAGATCCCTCATGTGAATGGGCAACTGTGAATGGGCAACCTACAGGGATTAGCCTTTTTTTCCCTCATGTGAATGGACCGCCAAAGTTGCCCATTCACACTGGAATTCTGTTAGGGCAACCTACAGGGATTAGCCTTTTTTCCCTCATGTGAATGGACCGCCAAAGTTGCCCATTCACACTGGAATTCTGTTAGAATAAACCCCTTACTGCAAGCTCTTTCGGCAAGACGGCCAGTTTGTCATTCCCATGTGCCAGGTTGTCACGTCCGTCGAGCCGTTTGCCACTACGATGTTGCACGTTGCAACTCGACAACCCGGCACGTTGTCACTCCAAAACCCCAGCAAAAACTCAAGTTGCAACCTGCAACATGACAACCTACAACATGGAGCTATGACCAGTTATTTTGCCATACTAAAAAAACGGCGAACCGCTCGCTTTGTCCCCAGTCTACCTCAAAATACTGCTAGGGATTAGCCTTTTTTTCCCTCATGTGAATGGACCGCCAAAGTTGCCCATTCACACTGGAATTCTGTTAGGAATTCTGTTAGGGTAGTCACTCACAGGGTTGACGTACTTTCAATCCTGTACAGACCATATTAACCCTAATCATTAGATCGCACTCAACAGGGTTATCTGCCACGTTATTTGGATATCACCGCACCTTGCATACACCCGCTTATCGGGTTCTTAGGGTAAATGTCGTCAACAACCCTAATCCCAACCCCGTTGAATCACTAACACCAATACCTGCATCTCCCCTTGTATTATCTCAGAGGCTGAGTTGGTCTTTGTCTCGCGACCTTGTTTACCTGGCTTATACTCCACGCCCGTTGTTGACTCACTTGTGACTCCATAGTAGTAGTTACCGTCGCAAGAATTCGGGCTCTTTCACTTTCGCTCATTTCCCCTTTAATTCGCCCTTGCATCACCATGATTAACGGTCATGTTGTATGCTTTAGAATCCTGGAGCATCGTGCGCGCAGGTGCTCGCTACCCATCGTGCCCAATGTATAACAGTCCCTGGTGCTAGTGGTTACTAGACGCAATACTCCGTACAGGCACATCAATCTATTGATTACATGCTCACCAACGTAGTGGCTCACGCGATGGCTCACGCCTCCGTAGGACTGCTTCATGATCCCTCGCTGTTGTATGTATAGTATTAGAACTACCCGCACATGGAGAAATGGCGACCGAAAACGTCATGAGTTTTCAAGGTTACCTTGTGTGTCTAATTCCTCAAATATAAACACCACCCAACAACACAACATGTAGACGGTAATAGCCCGCAGTTTGTGGTGCATCTAGCCATCCGGAAACACGGATTAGCGAGCTCAGTCGTTACTTTAAAATACAAAAAAAGACGTTATTATTCATCATACATGGTTGAAGGTTCGTAGGGTTCCGAAGAATGGCGAATCTGAGAGCTTGGAATTACACAACAAGTTATACGTACTTGATTCGCACACACATATCTGTAATGAGGCCAGTGTCAAGCGCCATATCATTTATGAGGAACCTCACACATCACGTGTAGAATTGTGCCTCGACTTTTGTTCTGCGCGTCGAATATCTCATGACCTTTGTAGCATCCACACACATTAACTAAATCCCGGTGGTGTTTTTGTCAGACTCAAAACGACATCCATCGTCATGGCAATGAGCGACTCAACAGGCTCAAGCAAAAAGACACTCTAGCAGCTAATACGATTTACTTGTATGTCATGGGTGTGGAAGGGAGAGAGAGGGTACCCGGAGCTCTTCATGACACTACTTCGGTAGGACTATCTACACACCCTTTAAGGAATGCTAAACGAGAACCTCGCCGTGGCAGAGCACCGCGGACCGTTATGCAGTCCTTTAAGCAGCTTTCAATCGTAAAGTGTGTGTTCTATCTGCTGGAGTATGATTTTTGAGAGCATCGTCGCAGAGGAACTTGAAAGATCTGGTGCACTCCTCACGTACGTGCGAGTTAGGTACAGAGGGATCCTCTGCACTGGAGTTGGTCTTGAATATAGCAATTCTTCGTCCGGTGCCCACATATCTAGCACAGATGATATTGGACAACCTTCGTCGTACAAATGTCCCAAGTGAAAGTGATATGTCTACCATCCTGCTCTCAGCGGTTGTTAGTTATATCGACTAATATCAAATAGTTATGTGCAATATTCACATATAGGTCATTGTTGTGCCGATTTGTCCAGACAGCAGGAAGAGCGCAATACAGCTTCTCTGCCGTCTCAAAAGCACTACCACTTTCTCCTCTAACAAACCTGTCATGGAGACATCCTAACTCTGTAGTTTGGATTTTGCTTAGTCGTCAAAGCCACTCGTAGCGTCCATTCGCATTTCCAAAGGCTCTGGTGCCTACTCGTTGAAGCTCTAATATACTGTAGATCGTTATAGCTACCATGTCAACAGGTAACAGGAACGAAAGTGACTGACAAATTTATTTCTGGTTGATTTACACATCACGTTAAATGCTCACGTGCATACAATGCTGTCATACAGATAGTGACTAGACGCATTCAAAAGTATAAAACACGATATCTTCTGTTTCCCTTCATTATACCACATTAGGATTGTACAAATCAAAATTACCATTGTCAACAAGTTGTCATGTCTGTGACACAGTAACGAACTCATACATTGTGAGAAACCTTAGTGTTGTAAATATTATCGAGACTGGATACAAGCGCATACTGCTTTTCTAGCCTCCAAATTTGGTCGCTCCTTTGTCTACCTGTTGGGTATAAGACTCGTCGTGGTACAGGTTTAATTCTAGAGGGTGGCGCAACAATCACATGTTTTTCTGTATGTTGGCCGTGCACATGACAGTGTCTTACTTCTACACGCGAGACTTCCACTTGGTTCACCTGATCATCAACGAGATATTGATAAAACTTCTCATGGGTAGCGTCTAGACCGTATGAATTGGCAAACTTGTGTATAAACTAAAACAAAATGAACATGGGGAAAATAGGGTTTGTGTCTGAATCTAATTTTGTCGAAAAAAAGACTCGGGCATCTTTGTAGTTTCTACGAAACCTCATTCATCCTAAACTAAGGTTGACTTATGATTGCGTTACCTCTATATCTATACATTAACAAAGTCGCAACTACAAAAGAATAAACACAAGCCTGCCTTTGTTCAACACTATCATACAACATGAATTTAGGTACTCATAACATCATCTACAAAGCACAACACAATC
The DNA here is from genome assembly GCA_000712465.1 of Huntiella moniliformis. NCBI lineage: Eukaryota > Fungi > Ascomycota > Sordariomycetes > Microascales > Ceratocystidaceae > Huntiella > Huntiella moniliformis. The sequence goes on from JMSH01000036.1 coordinate 3,776, forward strand.
AATCATTGAATGTTACAAATGAACAGTTAAAATATTAAAATATGTACACAAATATCGGTATAAAAAAGTTACACGAGAGTCTAGATCTTTCCAAATCCAGCAGAAGTAACGAGACCGCTAATAGAAGTAGCAGCAGCAGCAGAGGCAACATTTTTGCCGCCAAAGTTGCTCAAAAAGGTAGTGTCAGCATCAGTGATGGTAGGCGAAGAAACGTAGCTGTTGACCTGGCAGACTCTACCCAACGAGGCACTGCAGGCCTTGTTTGCAGTGGTGCTGGTAGCGGCAAAGATCTGGCCATTGTCGGTATCAACACACTTGGCAACATTGTTGAAAACGTTACCCTCGATCAAAGCCTTGCCACCGCTGTCCATCTCAAAGGCATGGCCGCTGTTGTCAGACATGTAGTTGTTAACAAAGTGAAGAAGGGTGTTACCAGCGATCTTGGGCGAGCGACCCGAAGTGTGGTGAACGTAGTTGTTCTTGAAGGTGATCATATCGTTGGAACCGGTGAAGTACATGCCCCAGTAGTGGTAACCATTGCATGTAGCGGACCATGAGGTCTGACCGTCGATGTCAGAGTTGGAGACGGTCACACGGTTAGAGGCAGAGTTACCAAAAACGTAGTGCTGGCGACCGATCAACGACGTCTTGACGTGATCAACCCACACCATATCAGCACCATCAAGTGTAATAGCGTCACCACCCCAGACATACTTGGGGTTCAGGTTGGTAATGTGAACGTTTTGGATGATGACGTTGGTAGAGCCAGCGATGCGAAGACCCTTGCCCTTAATGATTCCAGCAGAGCCCTGACCAATCAGACTCTTGTTGGAGCCAACCTTGATACCCGAAATTCCAGCATTATCATAGGTGACAGATACTTTAGGAGCAGAAGCTTCGTAGTTGGTGCACCAGTTGTCCTTGTTAATAGCAGTCTGGCAGGCCGACCCGGTGCCCCAGGGAGCGCAACCGGTAGCAGTAGTGGTGCCTTCGGTGCCGGTGAAATCGAACGTCTTGGTGAGAACAATAGTGCGGGCCGAGCTATCGCCAAGATAGCTAATGAGCTCAGCGGTGGTTGAAGGATAGACAGCGGCAGCAGAGCCACCGCCAGTGACACCCTTGGCAAAACCTTCGGCAGCACCAGTAACAGTAGTGGCGGCAGCAGCGGCACGAGCCAAAATGGCGAAAGCGAATGTGTACTTCATAGTAGGGAACGTGGAGAGTAAAACGAGTGAAGTGGCAAAAGATGGTAATAGGGCCAGCCAAAGAAAGGATATGACGTCAAGAGTCAAAAGTAGAGAGTGACAGTTAGAAAGAAAAGAACGAATTAGAAGAACACACGGCCAAGCGTAGTGACTGTAGAAGACAAATAGCTGGATTGGTAAACTACCTGGTGATGAAGAAGCCAAGAAAGAACATTGTAGACTGACTGGTGCGGTACGTGACTTAAATATTAGATGGCACACTCGCCCGGGTTACGTACAAACAAAGATCGAACGACCTCCAGCTTTGAGGAATTAAGGTTAGCAAACAATAGCTAGCTCTGAGCGGTTAACTTCGATATGCATATTCCTCAACGTCAAACATGATGCCACGCGTACAAAGTCATTACATCAACTCGGCATTATGGATATTATGAAAAGAAAACTTGATATTTTCCAAATCAGGACTATTACCCGCGCTACTCATCGGAGAATATTCCAAGGCGCCAAGAACCCATGTGAGTTAACGGATAAAATCTGGCCCCTGAAAACATTGGGTCAACTTAGAAGCCCGTGTTTTCTCAAGGAAAAATTAGGCTAAGAATTACAAACATCCATCATGCTCCAAAAGAAAGAAATCTTAACACTTCAAAACTGCGTGATGATCATGAATGATTCAAGAAAAAGAATGTAGATCTACCATTTTAACTTTTTGGCAATGTATCATCCGACGAACATGATTTACATGTAGTTCGTCCGTCCGCTATAGCCCTTATTCTGTAACATGAATGCTGCCTAGGTACTGAATTTTGATTCATACACTTCCTGAAACACTAGCCTGGGTCTGGTCTGAGTCTGGTTCCATTTTGAAAATTTCCGCTTTAGGAGTAATACACATTCTCTAATGTATTTTGTAAGTACATACGCATCCACCGATTCATATACGCCAATGTGGATACTTCCGGGTATCCCGTCCAGCTGATGGCCCCTTTTTCGTATATGTGGACATACATACTCCTATTTCCAATGAGTTTGTTAGTACATTTGTGGTTATGTCTGTCTAGTGATTCATGCTATTGGTTCGGAGAATATCAAGTTCAACCTAGTTCGGAATGTTTATCCGGTCATAAGAAAGCTGACACCGAGCTTTCCAGCCACCCAAGTGCGATCATAAGGATGATAAAAACAGATACTTCATGCATATGCGTGTTTTTAAACATATATTCAACCAAATGTGAATACCCGTCAATACCCGAAGCAATAGTGGCGACACGGAGTTTTTCCACGGAGTAACTAACATGCTTTGTTCCGCCTCTACACCCAGCTTGGCATTTGTCTTTCCCTCTTTAAACTTCCAAGTAGCGTGCGTAACACTTATGAGACGAGACGAGCACATGTGTTGACAACAACATATATCCAAGTATTTGTGTACATATGGGTCTAGGCGCAAGTCCACACAATGGGAGTTCACATGGTTACCTTCAAAGTTAGGAGCTGCTGTTGGAAAGAATCCCATGTTATCTATACAATACATCTATATCTATAGTTACCAAATCTCTTCCAGCCAACCCTTAATCAGATCTATACACTGCAATGTTTTGAGATCGGCGTCATGTTTGCCTTCATCGTCCATGAAATGACGTCCCACGTGAAAGTCAAAGCCATGTACAGCGTCTGGAACCAACAGCCACTTCACACCTGCCTCTGGCGCATTAAAGTTGAATCTTGGGTCGTCAAGGTCCAACCTTCCCGCTGGCTTGACATCGTGGGTACCAACAATATCAACTTCAGGAGGCACCTGGCCACTCATAATATGAGCAAACCGAAAAGCCTCATGAGAGAGATAGTCAAGTTCAGCAGATATGATAAAAATGTGTGAAGGCAAGTTCTCACGTTTAGCAAAGATTGGCGAAAGGCGGGGGTCGTGCAGGTCAGTACCAATAGGAACGAATGCTTCTATAAAGGCGTTTGTGGTGTCCTCATCAAAAAGATCCCGAGTCAACCCACGGGCTCCCGTCAACTTTCCAGGTTTGAACGGCCTCGTGTTGATCTTGGCAGAGTAAGGCGTGCAGAGGTCCAATGCCGCGTATAATGGCACAACAGCCTTTGGAGCTGCCTTGTGGGCCCGAACCGCGGGATCCTGAACAACACCTAGCGCCAACTGGCCACCAGCACTAAACCCGCATACGGCAATGCGAGAGCTGTCAATAGCCAAAGTGGAGTCATCAACCACAGCAAGATATGCTGCCACGCAGTCGTTCAAGCCTTGGGGGAACGGCCCATCCGGGGCAAGTGCATACTCGATGGAAACAATAAGCATGCCACATGAGTTGGCGACTGTAGTATTCCACTGGTCATCTTCTTGGGGCGTTCCAACAGCCCACCCACCCCCGTGAATAGTGAACATGGTGGCGAGTGGCTTCTGTGAACTAACATCGTATCCAGTGGGGTAAAAGAAGCTTTCAAACGGTATTAGTCAATGAAATCAACATTTGTATTCTCAAATTTAACTTACCGGACCGGAAAAGGTACATTTTCATAAGTCTTTTCCTTATTATGTGGCCATTTAGATGGTGTATCGGTAGCCTTGGGCGTTCCCTTAAGAGCTTTCACTATGGCCTCATATTTGATTTTCTGCTCCGGCGATGAAGCCACTTTGTAACGAGGATAGCTAGACATGATAACTGAAAATGAGTTTTATTGTTGCCGAAGTGAATTGATATCTCGTCAGTCTTGTAGCGGAGTACACATCCTTTTATCTTTGACAAAGAAGCGGGGATAATCTGAGACATTGTTGATGGGTCACAGACCTTTCTAGCTCGTGCTTAATAATCTGGGGATCACGACTGGCAGTTTTGTACACACTTTCACTTGACATTACCTGGTGCGACGCACTATAAATGTCGTGATTCTCGGTGATTGGCTGTGCCATTCTACGCTTCCATTCCTCACAACGCATACCACACGCCATCATAATGTCAACCAGGCGACCTCTCAGCAGCCGCTACCTCCAGCCGGCTTCCACAGCGGGATATCACAATGGTGCTTCTAGATAATCAGGTATCCTCTTTTATTCATCACCGTCACGAAGATTTCCGCCTCTTGATAAAATGTAACAAAGTACGTATGTACGCATACTGCTTGACTTCTAATAGTCATCATAGGTTCTACTAATCAGACAAGGTCATCACAGAAATGAAAATTACACATTTTGTAATCTAGTAGACAGAAATGATCGGTATATCCACATAAATGGGTACTTTAAACAGACATATTCGTGTATAGAGAGATGTGTGCACATGAATATCACGCTGGGAGTGATGTTTACATTTAAACTTTTGGCCCCTGTTTTCTTCACGGCTCGACGAATTTTCCTCTGTAGGGTTAGGGTCATACAAACAGCTGTGCCATCAATGACTTAACGTAAGCTGACCCCGGCATGATTACATCATTGGTTGCCCACACGGCACAATCTATTCCAGTCATGCCTTAACATCGGATTCGGTGGCGCTTTGCCAGACGTGGAATACACTAGGATATCACTGCACTAGAAAGGTGTTGAATCTGTAGTTCGCGATAGTTGTTTCTTCTATTCTCCCTTATAAGTGAAGGGCTTCCTTCCCGGGCTATATATACGGACCCTTCCGTGAGGACAGCATAGTGGGCTTGCAACCAGTGAACGTCTAAGCTACACGGCACTGTCTGGAACGTTTACTCGGATATAGTGACGCATAAACTCAAATACATGTGTTTACATATATGCATGTACATACGTAGCGGAGACCTGATCACCAATCAGCTGTTGTGGCGTGACAAAAGCTCTTGTAGTGTTTATCAAGTTACATGTAGGCCTCAACTGGGTAACTCCTCAACCATGTGAGATACATTCTGTATCACCAACCCCGGCTTCCGAGAAAAAGCCTCTCACACATGACTACAGGATTCTGTGCATCAAGATCATCATCTTACAGTGCCTTGCAATTGGATACATACAGCATACATTTTAAATCCGACCCTCCCTCCCTCAATTCAACGTTTTCGTTGGCCTTTAATCCCTGCCACGATTCCGTGATCCGAGCTCCATTTACCAAATCCGGTCCCAGCCCAAGCTTTCTCCAAAGACCGTCAACTTTCATCGTCGTCGTGCGGTAATAGAGCATTCATTGCCATCGCGGGGCAACTCCAAGCTTCCACTTCATTTCCAAGTTTAACAACGAGCATCGCTCTATATGCCACTGACAGACAAAACACATACGTATGCTATAGTCCCAATTCCACTACACATGTACGCTCAACTAACCACCGCATCATTGTTTATTGCAGCTCTTATCCCGATTAAAACCTGGCGTGTTCGCATCTCGACATAATCGGCTGTTGTACAACAGATCGACGACGTGCCATATTCAGCTGCTCGTCCGTATTTTACCGATTCCCAATTAAGACCGAGCCGTACCCAAGATCACCTCATCGGTTAAACCATTTCTACATACCCAATCTGGCGGGCCTGATTGTCTCGAACCTACTCGACTAATTCCGACGGCCCAACACCTTTTATTACTGTCCTCAAATTTCATCTGAAGTGTCCACCCGAAACTATCGGGGCCCACCGCCATCATGCTCGAAGGACTTGTGGCTGGTATCCTGAACCGGTTTCTGGGCATGTACGTCAAGAATTTCGATCCTGGTCAACTCAAGGTTGGAATTTGGTCCGGCGACGTCAAGCTCAGAGATTTGGAACTGCGCCGAGAAGCCTTGGATCAGCTGAAGCTACCAATTAATGTGTTTGCCGGCCATCTAGGTGAACTCACTCTCGTGATTCCATGGTCCAATCTCCGCGGTGCCCCAGTCAAAATTCTTATCGAGGATGTCTTTTTGTTAGCATCGCCAAAAGAACAGTCCAACTATGATGCCGACGAAGAAGACCGGCGTCAGCTCCGCCTGAAGATGGAGCGTTTAGATAACGCCGAAATCTTGAGGGAAAGAAACCGGGAAGGTCTAAGTCAGGAGGAGGAGCAAAAGACTCAGAGCTTCACGCAAACTTTAATTGCAAAGATCATGGACAACCTTCAAATCCAAATCAAAAACATCCACATTCGCTATGAGGACTCAATCTCCACGCCCGAACATCCCTTTGCCCTGGGATTCACTCTACAAGAATTCAGCGCTATCACCACCGACGAAAACTGGAAGCCAATGTTTGTTCATGACTCTGGAAGTACCACTCACAAGCTTGCGTCTCTTGAGGCCTTGACAGTATACTGGAATACTGACACAGAACTCATGGGTACCGGCAGAGACTTTGACCCAGATCGCGACGAACTACTACCCCACCTAACGTTTGTCGAAAAGTGCAAGTTGATGATTGCCAACCACCAAAACGCCTCTCGTCTCAACCACCAATACGTGTTACGCCCTGTTACAGGTCAAGCAAAGCTCAAACTAGACAAAACAGGCGATATTCAAGTACCGCGCTTCAATGCAAACCTACTGTTCGACGAGATCGGCATTGTTCTCGATGACGACCAGTACCGTGACGGCTTGATGATGGTTGATTTGTTCCATCACTTTGTTAGGCATCAAGAGTATTTGCGCTATCAACCAAAGTGCACTGTCAAACAAGATCCTCGCGCCTGGTTTCGATTTGCTGGCGACGCCGTCTTACGCAAAATCCACGAAAAGAATCGCCGCTGGTCATGGGACTACTTCCGTGAGCGCCGGGATGACCGTATTCGCTACATTGAACTGTTTAAAAAGACAAAGCAATCGCCTGCCGTCACTCTTGAGTCAGACGAAGCGGCGGATTTAGAGCGTTTAGAGGCCAAGCTTGGCTACGAAGACTTGCGTTTCTGGAGATCATTGGCTCGCAACCAGATGCGTAAAGAGCAAAATCTTTCGTCCATTTTACAGCTCGATCGTGCTGCTACCCAAACCACACAGCCCCAGCAACAGCAAGGCTGGATCTCATGGGTTTGGGGCTCTAAGCCAGCGGAAGAGGGCCAGGAACAGCCAGAGGAGGAAAATACACATATCACCGAAGAGCAACGGAAGGAGCTTTACGAAGCCATTGACTGGGATGAGAAAACAGCTTTGGCGGAAACTATTGATGCGCCACGAGACTCCATCAAACTCGCAATCGAGTCCTCCTTGCGCACTGGTAGCTTTACCCTCCGTCGCCGGGAGCGTCACAACAAGTTCAAAGATCTGATAAGTTTGCACTTCGATGCTTTCAAGGCCCGGATGCTGCAGCGCCCAGACTCCTTCCTTGCTCAAGTCACCCTCGGTGGGTTGCGTGTAAATGATGGAACAACTTCACACTCATTGTATCCAGAGATTGTACGCGTAAAAGACGCTTTGCCGCTCGAACCGGGCCAAGAAATTACATCACTCGATGTCGACCCCACATCGGCGAATTCTTTCTTTTACCTAGAAGTTGAGAACAACCCCATCGAACGGGAAGGCGATGTTGCTCTTGTCATGAAGCTGAAACCACTCGAAATCATCTGGAACCCAAATCTTGTAGTGGAGGTGTCGGACTTCTTCCGCCCACCAGAACGGCACATGGAGTCTATTTCTGCACTCATGGAGACTGCAGGTGCTACGGTTGAGACGTTTCGCGAACAAACCCGTGCTAGCTTGGAGTTTGCGCTTGAGGAACACAAAGCGATCAACGCCAACCTTGACCTTCAGGCGCCTCTCATTATTGTACCTCTTGAAATCTCAAATCCAGATTCACAATGTCTAATTGTCGACGCTGGTCACATCAACGTGGCCTCAAAGCTTGCCGACAAAGACACAATGAGTCTGATCCAGGCTAAACAACGCCAAGCCTATACCGAAGAAGACCTCCGTCGTCTTGAATCTGTCATGTACGATACCTTCTCAGTTAAATTGAGCTCTACACAAGTTCTTATTGGTCCAACAATTGAGATTGCCAAGCAAGAGTTAGCCGACAAGTCCAACTCCCGAAAACTGCACATTGTTGATCGCATCAATATCGACTTCACTGTACAAATCTCTATTTTGCCAAAGGCACCCAATCTGACGAAGATGAAGGTTTCCGGCCATCTCCCAATGCTCCACGCTACCATCTCCGACCGGAAATACAAGACTTTGATGAAGGCCATTGAGGTTGCAATTCCCAAGTTGGGACCAGCGCCGGATGAGGCGATGAAAAACGCTACAAAGGTAGTGGACGGCAAGGCGTCTAGTAGAAGAGGTAGTCACTCTTCTTTCATGTCTGCTCTTGAACAACCACTACCTTCAACATCCGCTCGTCGGCAATCTCTGTTCCTCTCCGTTCCTGTAAAGGCCATCATGGAGGACGAAACACAACTTGATGACAAGGACCCTGATTCTGCTTCGTTGAAATCTGCTGATACCAAATCCAACACCAATGCGAGCCAATCTGAACAACTCAAACTCCAACAACGTAACTTTCAGTTCACGTTCAAGGTTGATTTCCTCAAGGGTTCTCTTTGTCGAAGTGACCCTGCTGGCCTTGAACCTGACAAGCTATTGGTTGAGTTAACCGCAGAAGACTTCAATGTATTGTTTTATAACCGGCCCTACGATATGGTTGCTCAAGTATCTCTCGGTTCTGTTACCCTCGACGACTTTGTGGTTGAGGACACTCCCGCTCAGTTCAAGGCCATCGTATCTTCAGGAGATAACGAAGACCTGCTTGAAAACCGCAGCTTGGTCCAGGTCAAATTCACTCGGGTCAGCCGTGAATCTCCAGAGTTCACATCTGTTTATGAAGATATCGAGACTCACTTGAGTGCCTCTATTTCAACCATCAATTTAATCGTCACCCGCAAGACTCTTCTCACGTTGCTTGATTTCGTCCTCGACACCTTTACCGATAACGGTCAACCTAACCCTGCTATTGCTACACCGGCCCCGAAACGCCAATCACGCCGCCTCAGTCTTCGTCGTTTGAGTATTGCATCCGGAGGAAGTGACGCTGTGATAGGATCACCATCTGTAGGAGCTAATTATGTCGTTCCCGCGGCTCCCATTGCTCCCGATACCCCACCTGCCTCGATGAAAATCAAGGTAGAGCTCAAGAGTGTTCGTTTGATTTTGAATAACGATGGTGTACGCTTGGCGACATTGTCTCTGGATCAAGCAGATGTTAGTCTGATAATGACTGGTCCCGTCATGCGCTTCCGCGCAAAACTTGAAGACTTTAGCCTGATTGACGATGCCAATACTGGTGTTTCTTATCGGTCTCCTTTGCGTCGCTTGATCTCTGTCCATGGAGATGAACTGGCTGATTTCCGTTACGATACGTATGATTCGCAAGATGTTGCCAACTACCCAGGGTATGATTCATCGGTGTACTTCCGGGCTGGATCAATCAAGCTTACCTTTGCTGAGGAGCCCTTCCGGAATATCTTCAACTTCCTTGTCAAGTTTGGTCAGATGCAAGCACTTTACAATGCAGCTCGCCAAGCCGCAGCGTCCCAGGCAACTCAAATTCAACAGAGTGACCGACGCATGAAGTACGACGTTGTCATTTCGACCCCTATCGTCTTGTTCCCTCGGCCTGTTGTCCCGGGACGAGAACGGAGAGACACATTGATTGCTCATCTTGGTGAAATATTTGCGAATAATGCTTTTGTTCCGGTGAGCAAAGGTTCACCCGACGTGGCTACAATTATCAACGCGGGCTTACGCAATATTCGGTTAATATCGGACTTGAGCTACTCTGATGGTACGAACGAGGAACTTGAAATGATTGACCATGTCGACCTTAACTTCAAGGTTACATCTCTTGAGCATCGTCCTGGGTCTCTGCGTCCAGACATTGAGGTTGAAAGCAGTATGTCTGATTTTAACCTACGTCTTACCCAATATCAAGTCCAATTTCTCTTGGAAATCAGCCAGGCTGTTCCAGCCGCCTTTGCGTCGACGCCTGATCCTGCCGATGGTATTGATGCAGAAAACTCTTCTCTCGCTGAGGAACCTGAAAACGACGTTCCACCACCATTGCCTGTTCGCCGGTCTACTGTTCCATCATCCGCCCCAGAAAATTCCGCTTCAGAAGCAATCGCAATTCCACATCCGAGCCTTGGGCCGGAACTTCGCACTGACGACTCTGCTTGGACTCGGCTGGATGTTGTTTTCCGTGTCAATACCATTGGTCTCGATTTGGTTATGGCACAAGAGGATTTGCCTGTTGGTGATGTCAAGGCTGCTTCATTGTCCCGTTTCTCTTTGAACGATAGTGAAGTCAAGTTCAAAATGTTGTCTGATAGCTCCATGGAAGCCGAGCTTTTGATCCAGTCATTCACAATCCACGATCTACGAGCTCAAGACAAAAACAAATTCCAGCGCATCATGTCATCCCGCTCTAAGTCTGTCAAGCAACTCATGTCGACAGTGACAATATCCGGTGGCCAAGAGCGCAACTTGATTCTTGTAGTAACTTTGGACAGTCCACGTTTAATTTTTGCTTTGGACTACCTATTTGCGTTGCGGGATTTCATGACAGTCAGTTTTGCACCTCCCAAGACGGCGTTGGATGGTTCAATCCAAAATGTACTGCATCACCATGAAGAGTCTGATGCTGACTCCATCATGACGACTGCTCGTCGTCCGGGCTACTCTCGTACCATTGCGGAGTCGGCAGTGGAGTCTTCCAATGCCCCAAAGTCGCTCGCAACTGGTCGGATGGCCTCGTTTGGTCCAACTCCGGCAGCAGAAAGCAATATGAACGTTGTGTTCCGAGTCAATGTCATCGATTCACAAGTCATCTTGATTGCTGACCCGTTGAGTTCAAGCTCCGAGGCCATTGTCTTAGGTACGCGCCAAGTGTTGCTTTCAAAACAGAATGCCATAACTTTCCAGGTGTCTGAGGTTAGCATGTTTTTATGCAAGATGGACAGATTCGACTCGTCGAGGTTGCGTGTGCTTGATGACTTCTCAATCCAAGTGGCGGTCGATGGGTCTAAACCAAATGCCATGGATATTGACCTTTCAGTTGATCCCCTCATTTTGCGACTTTCGTTCCGTGATATCTATCTGATCCTTCAGATTCTTTCCCGTGCTTCAGAGCTTTCAAACAACTCCAATACCGCTGCCCTTGAGGGTAGCGGTGAGACCAATCCAGACGGTTCATCTGTGGTACCTGGTGCCAACAAAAAGTCTGGTACAGGTTCTGACCGAACAACCATGTATAGCGCTACAGTCCGGTCTAGCGGCGCATCTGTTGCCCCATCTGTATCTACTCGGGCTCGTCGTCTGTCCGCTGGAAACTCAGGTCATTCAGACGCTATGGTCCAAATTGCCCAGCACATGCGCGCATCCTTTAGTGAAGTGCGGCTTGTGCTGATCGGTGAGGGCCATGAACTTCCCATCCTTGACACAGGCTTAAAGGGATTCAAAGTTTCAGTCAACAACTGGTCAAGCAATCTATCAGCGGCCATCACCATCGAAACATACGCCAACGTTTACAACTTTTCCAAGTCTGCTTGGGAGCCGCTGATTGAGCCATGGGTAGGCGCACTAAGCGTTGATCGAGATTCTGATACAGACCAACTCAGTGTGAAGATGGATTCTACCAAGACCTTTGACATCACTGTCACTACTGCTACTGTACAGTTGGCTATGGCATCAATGGGAATCTTGAGTCGATACGAAAGCCAAACGGAAAAGCCACGTGGAGGCGAATCTCCTTACCGCCTGCGCAACTACACGGGTTTCGATATCACCGTAGTGGCTCAAAAAGACCAAACTCCTGTCGAAGGTGATCCCATCCGGGTCCATCTCGATGACGGCCAAGAGACTCCCTGGAGTTTTGAGCCTTGGGAGAAGATGCGTGAAATGGTGATCACAGACGAACAGTCCAGCGCTGTCACTATTACACTTGAAGGTAGTGGGTTCGATCCCATCAAAAACGTCAATCTCAACCGTGAAGGTGAATTCCTTTTCCCTCTCCGCCCACGCATGGAGAATGTGCTACACCGCCTACTTGTCGAAATCGTTCTGGAGTCTGACTACGTCAAATATGTTACCATTCGTTCTCCGCTTGTTTTTGAGAACAACACTCAAATTCCTCTGGAGCTTGGTACTTTTGACACCGAGAACGGTAATTTGCTCAAAGTCGACAAAGTGGCTCCCGGTGCCAAGGCTCCGGCCCCTGTTGGTGCAGCTTACAGCAAAGCTGTTCTACTTCGTCCAGATTCTGGATTTGGCTATGAATGGTCGACTACAACTATTGGGTGGCGTGATATGATGAACAAACCTGCGCGCACTATCGTGTGCAAAGGAGACAACGGCGACTCCTTTTATTTCCAGGTAGCTGCTCAGTTTGACAAGGCCAATCCTCTTGTTCGGTAAGTTTCGACATATTCTCTCTCGGTTTTATACTGCATAAGCAAGATACTAACATATAATTCGTAGCAACTATCCATACATGACTATCAAGATTTCTCCTCCCATCACATTAGAAAACTTGTTGCCTCATGACTTCAAGTATCGAATCTACGACAAGAACACACAACGAGACTGGAGTAATTTCCTACGCAAGGGTGGGATAAGTCCTATCCACGTTGTCGAGATGTCTCATCTTCTCCTTCTCAACATTGATATGCAGGATACTGTCTTCAAGCCCAGTGATTTTGCCATCATCAACACAGGAACATCGGCCAATGATTTCAGTCAAGAGAACCGTTTAGTCTGCCGAGACATCAAGGGTCTCAATTTGACGCTCAGCCTTTTGTACGAGAAGATCCCGGATGGTGGTGGCGCCTTCAAAGTCACTGTCTACACACCTTATGTCATTCTCAACAAGACCAACATGGAGCTCTTGATCCGTGCTCGTGGTTTCATGCAGAGTGCAAAGGTTGCTGCTGGACAGAGTCGTTCCACAGATCAAATGCTACAGAGCCATTCTCTCGGAGACGCCCAAGGCTCTACTGCCACTGACATGAAAGCGCAGCCTTTGATGTTCTCCTTTGGAAACGATGATCACCGCAATCGAGCTTTCTTAAAGCTCGGTGGGTCAGACTGGAGTAAGCCACAGAGTTTTGATGCAATTGGAAGCAGTACTGAGGTCATTCTTCCTGCTGCTGCTGAAACTGGCTTGATGGTCAGCAACTCAAATACGGAGATTTCGATTGGTGTTGCCGTGGAAAGTGGTGTCGGAAAGTATCAGTTGACCAAGATTGTTACCATCTCGCCACGCTTCATTGTCATCAACAAGCTGGACGAGGATCTCCATGCCCGTGAGCCTAGCTCCTCTGGTCGTTTGACGCTCAAACCCCGTATGTTAGAGCCTCTTCGATTCATGGGGAAGTCTACCACCAAACAACTCTGTCTTTGCTTCCCAGGTCTTAATAATCCTTGGTCTTCTCCATTCAATTTAGCTGATCTTGGAACCAACCACATCAAGATCAACAAGGTTGGGCAACGCCAGAAGCTTATTCGTGTTGAGATTCTTATGGAAGGTGCCACTATCTTTATTCATCTTGTTCATGAAACTGGCAATTGGCCATTCTCCATGCGCAACGAGAGTTCAACTGAATTTACATTCTGGCAGGCGAATCCATACATTGATGAGGATGGTATTGAGATCCAAACTGGCTGGAAGCCCGTAAAGTATCGTCTCCCGCCTCGAAGCATCATGCCGTATGCCTGGGACTTCCCGGCTGCAAGCGTTCGAGAGGTGATTATTCAACCGCAAAATGTTGTTGGTGTTGGTGGAAACCGTACAACATTGGATCGCCACGTCCAACTCTCTGAGATCGGTACGCAATCGCCCATGAAATTCAACCTTGGCAACAACCAGCAACGCATCATCGATATTTCTGTTGCCGCCGATGGTCCGACTCAAACCCTGATCTTATCCAACTACAAACCCAGTCGTAGCATGTACCGCCAACGGGATAGTCCAAGAGATAGAGCTACTGAGGCTTCTCGGCGGGATCTTGCTCACGAGGGAATTGTAAGATCTTCAACGTCTACCAGCGAATCAGGCTTCGAGGTCCGAGACCAAGACGGTGCAGTGCTTTTCAGTGCACAGGTCAGCCTGTCTGGCATAGGAATTTCAATGATCAATGGATCTCACAAAGAGCTGGCCTATATGACGTTCCGTGATGTACAGCTTCGTTACACGGATAGCCAGTTGTACCAAACGGCGAGTTTATCAGTCAAATGGATTCAGATTGATAATCAACTCTATGGAGGAGTCTTCCCAATGCTCCTGTTCCCAAGTGTTGTACCCCGACGAAGCCGAGAGACAGAAGCCCATCCTTCCTTGCACATGATGATTACTCGAGTGAAGGACGAGTCCTATGGTCTTTTGTACGTCAAGTATGCCACAATCCTGTTGCAAGAAATGACGATTGAGCTTGATGAAGACTTCTTGTTTGCTTTGCTAGAATTCGCCAACAGTGGTACGTCGTTCTTGTCGGACGATAGCGATGCCTCGGGAACCAACATTGGTGCTACTTCTGCCAACTCTGCTATTGTGGAGTCCATTAAACTCTGCGATGAGAATTTGGATATCCCTCAGCCTAAAATGGAACAGGCTGGCAACGATATGTACTTTGAGGTTCTCAACATCCAGCCAATGCAACTAAACATTTCGTTTATGCGCACTCAAGTTGTCAACTCTGATTCTGAGCTTGGTTCGCGGAACCCTCTGATGTTCTTTATCAACATGATGACAATGACCATTGGCAATGTCAACGATGCACCTATTCGTTTCAATGCACTGTTGTTGGAGAATGTACGCGTTTCTGTGCCTGTACTCCTGCAAAACTTCACTAGCCATTACAGCCAAGAGGCCCTTTATCAGGTCCACAAGATTCTGGGTTCGGCTGATTTCCTCGGAAATCCTGTGGGTTTGTTCAACAATATCTCATCGGGTATCACGGACATCTTTTACGAACCATACCAGGGACTGATTTTGAGCGACAACCCAGAAGAATTTACGATTGGATTAGCCAAGGGTGCCACTTCGTTCATCAAAAAGTCGGTCTACGGTTTCTCTGACTCCTTCTCCAAGGTCACGGGCTCAGTAGCCAAGGGTCTTGCTCTTGCGACCTTGGACAAGCAATTCCAAGATCGTCGTCGCATCACTCGCGCCCGGAACCGGCCCAAGCATGCTCTGTATGGAGTCACCGCCGGTGCCAACAGTTTGATTACATCTGTTGCGTCCGGTGTGGGTGGCCTTGCAAAGAAACCGTGGGAGGGTGCTGAAGCTGAGGGTGCTCTAGGCTTCTTGAAGGGTGTTGGAAAGGGTGTTATCGGTCTCGCCACGAAACCTGCTATTGGTGTTCTCGATTTAGCTTCAAATGTGTCGGAGGGTATCCGCAACACAACAACCGTTTTCGACGGTAGTGAGTTGGATCAGGTTCGTAAGCCTCGTTTTATCCCAACCGACGGGATTGTCCGCCCTTATAACCCTCGCGAAGCTCTGGGGCAATACTGGCTGAAGCAAGTTGACAATGGCCGCTTCTTTGACGAACAGTACATTGCTCATTTGGAACTCCCACGTGAAGACCTGGTGGTTATGGTGACGTTCTCACGGATCCTTGTTGTGTGGGCACGCAAGTTGAACTCGGAGTGGGATATCCCGTTGAAGGACATCCAGACCATTAGCAAGGAACGTACCGGTATGAGTGTGGTGTTGCGTGGTGGTGCTAGTGGTCCGTTTATTCCGGTAACTGATGAGCTCGGGAGAGGTTTCTTGTACAAGATGATTGGTATTGCTGTTACTGAGTTTAACCGCAAGTTCCGGACGCAGTAATGATGGAGTTGGTTATGTATATTTCTTTATTTCCTGTAACGCTATAATAAGTTTATCGTTTTTCTTTTTTCTTGGGGTTTTTACTTTGCATTATTTAATATTAGGCTGGGCCTTTGTTTACATGAGTATACATTTGGAAAAATCAAATTACAATTAAAACTATGGATATCATGACGTGAAAGGTATTACATGTCGCCTAATACCCAACAAGACCCGAGCGGTCGACATTCTAAGCATCTATAACATAACCCCGTCAATCTGCGTAACATGTTCAGCAACCAAAATAACCCTCAAAAAGCGCAACAAACACGTCAGTTTATTACTGACGGAAGGCCTGGTTTGCCTTCATTTGCTCGATTCTGGCCTTCAACTGACTTGTTACCTCGGCTGCACGTCTCCAATTCTGAACACCAGCTTGTGGCTGTCCGCCGTTACCCATCCGATCCATGCTACTCGCAGGAGCTCGGTCATAGCCAAGACGACTGCCAGCACCTAACCGATCGTGTCTGTCTGAGTAACCGCCCTGGTGGCCAGAGTCTTCGGCCTCGGTACTTTGGTGCAAATTGCTTGAGGGCATCTGCATTTGGCGGTAGTTGCGAGCAGGTGATGCCCGGCCAGAGGCAGCGGCACTACCGCTACCACTACCATAACCACCCAAACTTGGGCTAAGACGGCTTCTGCCATACATTCCGCCGTCTTCCTTTTCTTCCGATAGATTGCTGGCGTAGCTCATGCGGTTCATGCCACCGGTGGATGGAGCCCTGGAGGCCTGAGAAGGCGGGCGAGCATAGGACATGGCGTTGTTGGAGTTGGAGTTGTAACCCATGCGCGACGGCAGATCATCACGGTGATGACCAGGTCCGCCGTAGTTGTTTTCTTCTATAGTGGGAGAGCTCATATTCTCGCGTTTGACTTCGCGCTCACGTTCCCGTTCGCGTTCGCGTTCTATTTTCGAGGGAGAAGGAGGTTCCGTGTCAGTAGGGCCGAATGCCGATTCATGGGGTCGTTTCTTTGCTGGAACTTCAGCGCACTCACCACCGACTGGGCTAGCAGAGCCACCGCCGAGACCCTCGGCCCGAGACAGGGCCCGCTTGAGACGCTCCAGTTCGCGGCGAAGGCGCTCGTTCACTTGCTCTGTAGCTTCAGCGTCTGACTTGGCCCGAACAAGCTGGGTCTCGGATTTCTTCATGTTGAGAACATGATGCGTGTTCTCTTCGATAAGTTGGGCATTCTGGTTCTTGAGCTCCTGGAGTTCTGACAAGAGCTTGCTACGGTCTTGCTTCATATCATCAATAAGACGTGTGAGACGGTCATTCGCTACTCGATACTCCTCAAGTTCAGCACGTTCAATGGCGCTAAAGCCACTTGGGGCAGGTGGAGCAACAGGCAAGGGGGGGGAGTCCGGAGGCATGATTGGAGCAGTCGCAGGTTTAGCAAGAGATCTCCCGGCAAGGCCACCACGGTTTCCGCGTGGAGCAGCGGCTGGTGGTGGCACAGCTTCCTCTTCCGGTTCGTCATCGGGCATAATTGGCGCAGTGGCAGGCGTCTTCCGTGGCGACGAAAGTCCACCAGGGCCAGCCAAACGCCCACGAGTTGACTTCAACCCACCAAGACGTGCGGGAGCCTTTGCAGCAGGACGAGCTGCTGGGGCTGCAGCTGGTGGGTCAGGAGACGGCATCCGTGGCGCCGCAGCTGGGGCCGCCTTCTTTGCAGGGGCTTTCCGGGCACCACCTCCCATAATCTTCTTGGGGGCAGGCGCAGCCTTTGGTGCAGGTGGAGGAGCCTTGGGTTTTTCCTTCGCCTTCACCTCGGCAGTCTCGAAAAACTCCTTGATTTTGTTTTTGCGGATATCGTCAAGACCTTCCATGTGCGGGTTCATGGCTCTCTCACCAATAATTTTCATTACTGTACCCAGAGCCTCAGCACCACCAGAACGAAGGCCTTCGCTGGACTCTGATAGAAGCTTCTTGGAAGATTCGACAATCTGCTGAATCTCTGGTTTAGCTGGCACTGTTTTGGTCGTCCGCAAACACCGAATCAAAAACTTTATGGTTCCCTCCTTGACCTGCGGGTTCTTGTGGATTAAGAATGCGACGATATCTTCCAAGCACTCTGTAAGGTTAGTTGACAGGAATACAGCATCAAGGGCAGCTCCCAACGCGTCAGCAACAGTCGCTTTCTTTTCCTTCAAACGCTCCATGATAGGCTGCATAACTACCGAACGATGTTTTGAATATCCTTGACGGAGACCCTTGGCGAGAGCTTCAATACACTGGGCCGCTTGTGTAACGACAGCCACATTAGCATCCTTCATGGCCTTGGCCAAACATCTGTTAATCTCGTTGAAATCACCGTCCTTGATACGAGGAACGTTAACAATAGCAAACAAGCCTTCGACAGCCTCCTTTCTCTCCTTCCACTTAGATGACCCAATGCCATCATAAAAGTTGGCAGGTAAGTTTTTCAAGACGTCTTGTGGCTCGGCCAAGTCAAAGGCATCAATTTCGCCCGCGTCCTCGCCACCTTCTTCTTCTTCATACTCGTCCTCGTCACCACCAGCTGGCGCACGCTCCTTCTCGGCCTGTTGTGTTCGCAACAAGCGCTCCTGCTTAGGTGCAGGTTCCGCCTTAATCTTCTCAAATTGTGCTTCCAAATCGTTTTGTTGCGTAGGTTTCAGTTCTCCCCAGAACATTGGCTTCATGGCTTCGCGCAGCCATCTATAAAACTCCACCGTCAAATTGGAGGCCTCGGCTCTTACATTCTTGTCGGCGTGGCCAAAGGCTTTTGGTAGAGCCTTCAATACGGGCTTCGGGTCAACGATTTTGCAACCGTAGTTGTGGAATATAGTGGTCAAGGCGGCGAGCGTGGCGGCGATGATCTTTGGCTGTTTATGCGTCAAACCGGGAAGCATATCTTCAATGATGGGCGCGGAAACATCGAGCTCGATATACATGAGCAAGGCTTCGACTGAACCTGTCTTGATAGCGGCTCTGGTTGATGATAACGCCTTCTCTACCATTCCTCCGACAGTTGCACCACGTGACCGCACACAGGCTTCACGGCCTCCAAATTTCAAAAACGCATTGAGGGCTGCAATTCCTTCTTGTTGCGCAGCGACATTGGAGTCTGTTACGGCTTGTTTCCACAAACCAGAGTCCATGAGGAATGGTCTGAAAGCGCCATCACTCTCATCGGGAGTCTTTTCGAAGATCTGTGCAGCTTCTTCATAGGCACCTTTGCGAACCTTCCAAACCTATTCATCGAGCAAATACAGGTCAGTCGACTGTTTAGGCGTAATAGAAGTAACCAGCTAGATAAAAGCGGTGATATGGACTGTCCTCAACCACTGCTTACCTTGTGGGTGAAACGGTCGGGCAACGGGATGCCGCTGTAATCTGGTTCGTCGGCCATGTTGAAGGTGTCTAATCAAGCAAGACAATGGCGAATTCTGGCTCAGTGTTTTTGTGTATTATGTGCAAATTCAAGAGCTTGTCAGCGAGGATGTCGTGATAAGGGATATCGTGAATGTCGTGAAACTTCAAAAGTTGATAGCGGAGGGAAAGATGGTATCGTGTTGAGGATACAGTGGAAACTATGCACTGGAGTTAAGAAATGTCTTGTTAATTTAAAAGAACACTGCTAAGGAACAAAAGACGTCACGGTCAGGAATCAATCAGCAATATGTCGAATCATGTATTTCTGGTGCGCAGACAAGAAAACGAATGAAGGGATCAATCAGAGTCAATATTTGCGGAGCGCGCTCTGTCGTTCCCAATGACAACAGCCACTAGGATTTTCCAACGTGGGTGGTATACTAGAAAACGCCGTTCAGGGGATCTGTAGGTGGGTGGACCTAGTTCTGCATGTAGGACCATGACAAGCGAAGAACCCGTACAACTTCTCCAGCTAGCAATACCACCGTCTGTCCGTGGTCATGATCCCTCGTGGTAGCTGCATTGTCTGTGACTTGTTTCTAGGAGGATCACATGCCTTCCGTCTCGTCGTTTCTCGGATGGGGGAAATATAGGTTTGTTGACGGGCAATCAGGAAATCTGACCAAGAAGACTCACGTGTAGCAGTGTCTGATCGAAAAATTATCACAGGTCAGAGGAGCGACCCGGTTTATCGGTACGTGGAACGAAATTGACAAAAGAATAACCTTCAATGAAAACAAACTGACCACAGATTGTTGATTACTTGGTGAAGAATAGTGGCGATGACTATAAGGACTGAAAACCAATTGAGGGGTCCAACGTTCAAAACGAAACAAGAATGACGCTTTGTCCAGTACGATTTTGGGCATGTGCTATTATCCTTTGAGAGGAGTCAAAATCGATGACCAGGTCGGCAAGGCAACTGTTGTTTATGTAAATACATGCACCATAAATGCATTGCATATAGGGTTAAATTGGTGAATCGAATCCCACCATCCAAAATTTTGTTGTGTTGTGTTGTGTTAAAAAGACGGCACTCAGACTTGAAATCGAACATACATACGTATGAAATACTTTTATAGCTTAACGGGATGATTTCTTGTTTATTACACAACTTCAAAGTTAATCAAGACAAATAGGTGATCTTTTAAAAACTCCTTTCAAAATATCCAACATTCATAGTAGTCATACGTAGGGTTAGATCCCACTATAGGGTATATATGATACTTCCATACATGGAAATACCAAGCGCCCCATGCACAAAAGTGGATACAATGTTCAGCCTTGTATACTTGCGCCAGCCTTGTCGCAAATCAAAGCGTCAGATGCAATTCGAGTGGTGCCCAAACTGTGCGAAACAAAGTATAGCAACATCACAACAGCCAACCCGATTTGCAAATGTACGGAGCGCCCAGTTTTGCGCCTGCCGGCGCCGATACATACTCTTCTTCAAGCGACAACGATTCCGCCCCTGACGATAATCACCACCGAAAGCGCCGGCGCATGGGCAAGGAAAGCGCCGCTCTTGGAATTTTCGGCGATGACAGCGACAATGATGATACAAGGCCAGGAAAACAATGGAAGGCCAAAAACTTGAGAGGCAAGGGGATGGCCTTTGTATCTAGTGGTGCACCAAAGCATACAGATGCCGAATACTCAGAGGAGGAGAACGACAACAACCCCGACTTCACAGCAACAACACAGAATACACAACACAACGCTGACGATGACGACATGGAAGAAGATCATGAACCTACATCGTTCTTTCAAGGGGGCCTAGGTTTCAACAACAAAAACACCGAAGACGATAATGATGCTGAAGAATTTATGGAACAGGACTCCTTCACTCCATCTTCTTTTATGGGATCTCGATCCTCAAAGAACTCGAGATCGAACACTAGGCAACCAAAACCTCAAGCATACGATTCTTCAAATCCACTTGGAATCGGATTCGTTCCCTCATCTTCCTTCATCCCGAAGCTCAACGCTGATGTTCTTGAGTCCCAGCCAAAGCCCACAGATGTGCCCAAATCCAGCGCATTCTCTGGGGGCAAGAAGTCTAAGTTTGGCAATAGTTTTGCTCAACGGATGATGGCAAAGATGGGCTATAAAGAAGGAGACGGTCTAGGAGCCGAATCACAGGGTCGCAACATCGTCATTGAGGCACACTTGCGCCCACAGGGAGTCGGTCTGGGTGCCGTTAAGGAAAAGTCTGAACAGGAGCGCAAGGAGGAAAAGAGACAGGCTGCCATGAAAGGAGAAGACCTAGAATTGTCCTCTGATGAAGAAAGAAGAAGACGGAAAAAGGAACAGAACAAGAGTCTCCAGAAAAAGAGCAGCCCCACAGAACGGGCTAAGGCCCGGGTTGCCAAAGGCAAGTTCCTCACGACGGAAGAGCTGAAGCGTACTGCGCCGGGTCTCAATATTCCCGAGGCATTTACCCCGATTCTCGACATGACCGGCCCGGAAGTCAATACCTTGACTTCGGCGGCTGGGTTGTTGGGTAAGACTCAATCTTTCGTCTCTGCTTCGGTCTCTGAACCACCGGAAGTCATCGAAAAGCGCAAAATTGTCAAGCAATCTCACATCAAGTTGGCCGCACTTTCCGAGGAATGGAGTACATTGAATGAGCGCAGTGCTTGGGCAGACAGACAACTTGATGAACTGACGCAAAACGTGGACAATGCGGCTGCCGATATCGAAAGACTAACTGCTTTCAACACTATTATCATGGACGAGTTACCGCAAACTGAGGGCTGGAAGGCTACTCTGGCTTGCTTACACAAAGCGATGGCAACAGCTGCATCCAGTGAAGACTTTATGGATCTTATTGTGGCAGTTGTTTACCCTCTGATCAAGGAGGCACAGTGGAATCCACTGTTAGAACCCGATAGATTTACCCGCGATCTCCTGCCATTGGCTCCGGTACTCATGGGGTCTCCTACTGACGATACAGTTTCGTCCCATCGGAAAACAGACGACCATCCTTTCTCCGCCTCTCGAAGAAATGAAGACGATGTGTATAGTCGTCACCAGCGCCAAACCACTAGTTACGAGAGTTTAATGTACAAACTCTGGCTCCCAACTGTATTGACTGCTATTCGGTCATGGAATGCTCATGATCCAGATATAATGTTGACACTTGTCACAAGTTGGAGGCCACTTCTCCCGGATTTCGTACATGCACAGTTGATGGATGCCATCACTCGTCATATTGATGCTACTTTGTCTTCTTGGAATCCCAAGCGGACTTCCCACAGTGCTAATCTCCCTCATACTTGGGTTTTCCCTTGGCTTCCACATGTCTCTCGTGTACAGCTTGATCCTAAAGGTGATGGACTAGTAGCTAACGTTAAACGCAAATTCCGAACACTTTTCTCTGCTTGGGATTATAGCAAAGGCCTTATCCCGGGGTTGTCGGTGTGGACTGATGTGTTTGGCTCGGAATGGAAGACTCTTATCTTAACACATGCATTGCCGGCGATAGGTAACTATCTTCGGCGGAATTTCCGTGTTGATCCTGGTGATCAGGGTCCTTATCTAGCAAGTTTACAAGGTGTCCTGAAATGGGAGGAGGTACTTGGGTCCCGGAGTATCGGGGAGGTGGTTAAAAGCCAAGTCTTTCCGATGTGGCATAAGAAACTACAAGAATGGCTTGCGACGCGGGACGTTAATCTAGCCGAAGTTGCAGAGTGGTTTACATGGTGGGATGGGGTTGTTCTACCAAGGACTATACAACAGTTGCCAAGTGTCCGGGAGGAATTGGAGAAAGGATTACAGACAATGGAGAAAGGATTAGAAAGCCTTGTAATTTAGATTCTACGGCAACTTAATGCATTCAGCATACTTTGATATCTCATAGGTTAGAACTAGCTTTAGTCACCTAGTTATGTTCGTCGTGTTAGCACCTGGCCAGTTATGCATGATAGTCTGTACACTTGGTACATGTGTATACTTTGAACATGTAATTGCAATATCCTTAACAACTGACGCACGGCATATTAACGCTAGAGAAATTCGGCAATACAATCTCGAAGTGACACCACCTTCTCTTTTCTGGCAGTTGCACTTTTGACCTGTGAACCAAAGTGACCAACAAGATAGATGTCTTGGCAATGGTCAGATAAAGTTGCAACTACTACGATGCCAAGACGCCAAGAAAAGCTTTTTAGTAAGAACTTTGGACCATGCATATGTGTATTTTTATATTCTCAGAATTTTGCTTTTGCGCTTTATCAGAGCCGCAATTTCTGTATACTTTACTGGTAGACTAGAGTTTGTCTTGCAGTGATCGTTCAACAAAACGTCATGATCTACAACCTATGCTCTTGTCAGATTACTTACAAGAACGTAGCAGTGACGTTTAACCTTAAAATCTTGTGTCACTTGACAGAACGTAGTTGCCCCGTTGAGGAATTCTCCCTTTTGTCTGTGATAATCAGGAACAAACCGTACTACCAACATGTCAACGTATATCTGCCGTAATTTTCCTGACTCGGAATTTCGGCCCATGGTGATGACATTCATGCCGTAAATCTTTGGCACTCTATACAGGACCACTTATTGGCCTGTGCCTGCTTTTTGGCAGGCGTGAATCGGGGAACCCCACCTGGGCCTTGCTTTGACTGTCCATATTAGGAAGTTCGATATGACCCAGGTCGACGGACAGATACGGGAACAGGATATACATACATCCATCCGTATCTATGTACATACATACAATACAACACAATGGGGACCTGGACAACTACCAGAATGGCGACATGACTTAAGCCGACGGGCCATTTGGCTATCGTCTCAGAGAAGAAAAGCACCCGATATCGCAGTGTCACATGTCCGTATATCCGTAGAACGATATAGCTCATGATTGAAATAACGCCGTGACCTCTATGATTCAATGCCGTCTGTTCCGTCAATCGTTATTACTTTCGGAAGGTTACATGGCCACATGGCTTTATCAGGAAGTTATTCAATTGCGGGAACAATCAAGTCTAGACCATAAGCATTACACGATTTCTACGAACGTCACTTCTACAAGTTAAATATCGTGATAACGAGCTTTACTCGCGATATTCTTAGCCATGGCCTCGCCCTCGAACCACACACATGCTCTGACTGGTAAAGTCTTGGCAAGAGGTTGATCACATATGGGTACCATGTTCAATTGCCCATTTGAGCACATACGTATGTCGTCATGCTACTTCAATGGGTTATGAAGTAGAAAATAGCATTCAGGTACCCTGTAGTAGGGTATCATCGAGTGTTCAGATTAGGAAGCTGAACTACCATCAACACAGACTGTCGGGTCTTGGCATCTTTCGTGACGATTGGCAACTATTCGGAATATCCTTGATACGGTCATGATGAAGCCGGCCCTCACACTACAGTATCGTACCGAGGCTATTCGTCGCAATGTCCATAAATACCACACGAAGTCCCCGTCATAGACACAATTATTTTCTTCTACTCTTCACCCTCATCATCACGGTTCAAGGTCTCCTCACAGCATCACTCAGCATCTACAGCATTCTACATCTATCATTCTGCATTTTTAATAATCAAAATGGCTCCTCTTTCTAAGCTCGCTCTTTTCCTGGCCATGGCCATTCCCGCCTTTGCGGCTCCCTCTCCCCGCGCTGAGGCTTCCACCTCTGCCATTACTCCTCAGGACTTTCAGGTTGTCCCCGGCAAGTTCATCGTCACCCTCAAGGACGGTGTCAGCAAGCGCGACCTCGAGAGCCACCTTGAGTGGGCTTCTTCTGTCCACAAGCGCAGCCTGAAGCGCAGCAACACTGCTGGTGTTGACAAGGTCTGGTCCGAGAACTTCAAGGGTTACTCCGGCGAGTTCGACGCTGAGACCCTTGACGAGCTGAACGGCAGCGAGGAGGTAAGTTCTCATTATCGCCACACACATGACAATCGCACAATATCTAACAAGTCCACTTTTAGGTCGAGGCTATCGAGCCCGTCTACGTCTGGAAGCTGTATGCTACCCAGTCTCAGTCTGGTGCCCCTTGGGGTCTGGGCTCCATCTCCCACCGCACAGCCGGTTCCACCACCTACCTCTACGATGAGACTGCTGGCGAGGACACCTTCGCCTACGTTGTCGACACTGGTGTCCTCACCAGCCACGAGGAGTTCGAGGGCCGCGCTCACTTCGTTTACAACGCTTACCCCGACTCTGACGACACCGACAACTTCGGTCACGGTACCCACTGCTCCGGTACCATTGCCGGTAAGACCTACGGTGTCTCTAAGAAGGCCACTGTCTACGGTATCAAGGTCTTCGACACTGGTGATTCGACCACCGAGATCGTCATGGACGGTTTCGAGTGGGCTGTCAACAACATCACTGCCACTAGCGGCCGTGCTGCCAAGTCCGTCATCTCCATGTCTCTGGGTGGACCCAAGTCGACTGCCTTCAACTCGGCTGTTGATGCTGCCTCTGCCAAGGGTGTTTTGACCGTCGCTGCTGCCGGTAACTCGTACGCCAACGCTCAGAACTACTCTCCCGCTTCTGCTTCCACTGCCATCACTGTCGGTGCCGTTGACTCCAACAACGCCCGCCCCAGCTTCTCCAACTATGGCTCTACCCTCGATATCTTTGCTCCTGGTGTTGATGTCAAGTCTGCTTGGATCGGCAGCAACACCGCCACTGACACTATCTCTGGTACTTCCATGGCTTGCCCCCACGTTGCTGGTCTGTCTCTGTACATCAAGTCTCTCGAGGGTCTGTCCACTCCCGCTGAGGTCACCGCTCGCATCAAGGCTCTTGGTACTTCCAACGTTGTTACCCGCCGTGGCTCTGGCTCGCCTAACCTGCTTGCCTTCAACGGTATCTCTGCTTAAAGCGGTGATCAATGAGTGTTGTCTGTGAGGCTTTTGCCTACCGTGACTCCCAGAGCATTAACCTTTTAGTAGTATATGCTCAACTTTTGAGTATTAAGACTGCTAGAGGTTTATTGCTTCACTAATTCAATGCTTACTTTTCGGATCGACGGATCTTGAGAGTAAGACATCATTTTCATATTCTATCATTTCATTCATCTTCATAGTTTCTTATGTTTATCATTAATGGATCCATTTTGTTTTAAATTTGTTAGCTTCGTTCTCGTGAATGTTTCTATGTTTGTAAGTTGATTGCCGTCTAAAGACCT
Source organism: Huntiella moniliformis (assembly GCA_000712465.1). Classification (NCBI taxonomy): domain Eukaryota; kingdom Fungi; phylum Ascomycota; class Sordariomycetes; order Microascales; family Ceratocystidaceae; genus Huntiella; species Huntiella moniliformis. The sequence continues at coordinate 30,327 of JMSH01000036.1, forward strand.
GAATTTGGTAATACAAGGGTTGTGATGCACGCGATATAACCCACATACGACAGATGACACATGATGCCAGGTTTTAGAAGCTGGTTTGGTAGGACAAGAAGTTTGTCAGCACTAGGGTTGATTAGTATTATGACGTTATCACGGGTCAGAATAGAGTTGAAATATAAGTGATGTCTGTAAATGACGCAAACCCATTTTTTGGTCTCCCTATTGTGGTTCCTCCCTCACGACCAAGTTCTGAAGTATTATCCTCTATTGACCACAAAACACATAAATATACATAGATCATCTAGTCATGATCACAAACACCACACTAAAAAATACTGCATTAGAAGCTACTGATGGCCAGGTGACAGGGTTAAACAGGCCTGACCACACATGGCGGGCATACATGGCGGGGTAGGCTGACCACAGTGGTGATGTAAATCGTAATCAGGCCGGACGGGTACATGTGTATATTTACATACATAGCGTGAAGAATGACCAGCAGCCGAATACATATCTGCATGCACATATATTTACACACAAAATTAAATCCTTGTTATGGACGGTTGAAGCGACGACCCGAGGCCATGTATGTATGCATCGCTATTTTGATCCTAACGATTACAAAAGCAATCGGTGTTCCGTTTTGTAAAGGTAGGAACATACGTATAGTGTTGTGGCCGCAACCGTAAACTTTGTTTTTTGAACTTGTAGCCCTGTCTAGGTCAAAGACCCTACCCTGTATAAACACACTTTTTAGGCCTTCCCCTCTATTGACAAAGCCCAATTATAGAGGCTGTGTCCAAGCAACCAAAGGCACTATACGTCATTTCATTGGCAGGCTTTCGCTTGCTGTGAATTCACACACATCTATTTCTCGCTTGCTGTCTCTCACATCCGCTGCCCCCGCCTCCGTCCCGCCGCGCCATCCATCATCCAGATTTTCAGCGCCGTAACAACAACGCGGCCCGACCGTCCACAATTAATACCGTTGATCGACATTTTGCTCGTGTTCCATTATAGTCACGATCACATCTAACCCGCCAACATCCTTTTTTTTTCATTCGACTCCTAGCTTGCAGAGGTCATTGTGTTCTGCATCTTGTCTAATCTTTTGTCTTCCCCGACTATAGAGCCATTAAACTAGTAGGCTTGTCCATCCCACAACAACATCGTTTCGTCGATAGTTTTGCACCAAACTTGCTTGAACGCATGTAGCCATATCTACACTACTACTTTCTACTCCCGTTGTCGCTATAATAAAATACGCCCGCCATGTTCTGGAGATTTGGCGGCTACTCCGCCGTCTCAGCTATTGAGGCTCTCCTCGAAAAGGGCGAGTTCACGTTGGAGGACCTTCTCGAAGAGGCCGATCTGATTCAGGAACTTAAGCAGCAGAACACTCGTCTGATTGAGTTTCTTCGTGAGGACAAGAATCTCGAGTCGTTGATGCACTATGTCGTGGCGCCCCGAGCGGACGAGACAGTTGCCACTAGCGACGCTGAAACACAGAATATCCCCGCTGCTGATCAACCGTCTACTGAGGACGACCCGAACTCTGCCGACCAGGCCTCCGCTGGTGATGCCACACCAACAGCCACACCCGATGATGCATCTTCACAAACTCTGGCCGACCGGACGCCGACTATCAAATACTCACGACCCCGCGCTGTCTCATCTAGTAGCGAAGCTAAGCCCGAAGACCAAGATCCCGACAAAAAGCGGAAACAGTATGCCTATGTTGCTTCCGAGGTGTTGTCGTCGGATACATGGCCCATCTATGAGGCCCTGGTGCAGAACGAGCACCTGTTTCCTGAATTCTGGCAATTCTTGAAGCGCCCTTCGCCCCTTGACCCGCTGCAGGCCGGCTATTTCACCAAGGTGAATGGGGCGTTGTTTGATAAAAAAACGGAGGCCATGTTGAACATGCTCAAGCGGATGCCATCAGCCGTACAGGATCTGTTAAGTCATGTGGAGTCACCTATGATAATGGATCTGTTGCTTAAGATTATTGCCTTGGACCGTAAAGACGGTGGCCACGGCATTGTCGAGGTATGTTTGCCATAATCAAGTTTTCTATGTGTGTCCTTGGACCCCCCGAGACCCTTTCTAACTAACCGTATTTCCCTGTAGTGGCTCTATTCACAAGACGTCATCCCTACTCTCGTCGCTTGCCTTTCGCCTGAGCGTAACTGGGTCGTGCAAACTGCGGCTGGCGAGTTTCTTAAAGCTATCATCACTATCTCCGCTAATGCCTCGCAGAATGACCAACAGTGTATCGGCCCCAACGAATTGACTCGTCAGTTTGTATCTAGACCGTGTGTTGAGCAAATGATCCAATACATGCTGGGGGGTGGCAATCCCTTGGTAGTCGGCGTTGGCGTTGTGATTGAAGTCATTCGGAAGAACAACTCTGATTATGATCCCGATGTTGGGTCCGATGCGGGTACCCCACCAACTAGCCGCGATCCAATCTATCTAGGCACTTTACTTCGCTTGTTTGCGGTGCATATTCCGGACTTCATGAGACTGATTATGAAGGCGCCCTGTGAGCAGAATGCCGTTAGTTCCACGTTCGGTCACAACTTGGAGCCTCTAGGGTTTAACCGGTTCAAGACATGCGAGCTTATGGCGGAACTTTTGCACTGCAGTAATATGGGTCTCCTCAACGAGCCTGGTGCTGAGGAGCTTATCGCTGCTAGAGATCAAGAACGCCATAGGCTTCGTGCCGAAGGCCGTCTATACCCTCAGTACCTGGGCGACGTCATGTCTCTTCCTGCGGATGACTTGACTATGCGCTCATTACACCACGAAGAGAGCCGCAGACTGGAGGTCATGAACAGGGACGACGACTTTGAAGAAGTCGAGAGTAACAACTACGACTATGTTCGTGCCGAGGATGAGATGCCACCACCTGCGTCGTTCATGGATAAAGATGATGACGACTTTGTGGATGAACCTCTCAGTTCTCCTAGGTTACACATCAAGGACCATGAGATGGATGAAGACGATATTGCGGCCGATCTTTCTGCCAATGAACTTCCCTCACCTGCAGTCGACGAGTCTTCTGGCATTTCATTCAAGGACTCTTCAGTTGGCGAAATTTCAATGTTAGAGAGCTCCAACCAAAGTGGCCTTGACGAGTCTTCTAGACTAGCTGTGCAGGAGGAACATGACATTGTTGATCGACTCGAAGATGTCACTCTTGAAGAAATCGACACCAGTGTGCAGAGTAGCTCGAGAATTGATGACGACGATGATGATAAGTTTGTCGAACAAGTTGAACAGGTTGAGGATGTCAATGAGCCCATGGAAAGCACTACTCCCGACGTTTCTCTTGAGCTTGGTAGCTCTACACCACAACCATCTGTTGCGGAAGCTACATCCACTGATCCTAACGTGACAGTAACTGCCATGTCAGCCTCGACAGAGTCGCAGCCCGACCACATTGAATCTACCACTCCTGATGTCTCTATGACCGGTACTGACTATGCCGAGGAATCGTCTGTGACATTGCGTCCCGAGGAGTCTCAAGTGACTGGATCAATGGGTTCTTCTGTATCAGAACCCCCCACAGAAACCGTGTCTGTTATGGCGCAAGAAACCGAAGGGGACTCTGACGTTGTTCCTGAACCGTCTATTGTATCGGAAGCCGACGATGATCGGGAAATGAGCCGGGAAAGTCTTGAGCCGATGACACCTGAGGCCTCTATGTTAGACATGAAGAACTCTAGCCAGGTATCAGAACCCGAGAACTCATCTGCCTTTTCTACTGGTCTTGGAGACTCTCGTTTTGAAAACAGCGCGGTACAGGAACAATCCGCCGTGCATGTTGAGGATTCGGCGGCCAATCCTGAGCGCTCGGACACTCCTCCCGTCGACAATAAACAACCAGGCCCCGTTGTTGGTGATTTGCTGAAGATGCAGTTTGTCGAGCACAATGTCGTACCGACAATCCTGTCGTTTTTCTTCGCTTATCCGTGGAACAACTTTTTACACAATGTCGTTTATGATATTGTGCAGCAAGTGTTCAACGGGCCAATGGACCGTGGCTTCAATCCGACACTTGCGATTTCGCTCTTCAAAACGGCCGATATCACTGCTGCTATTATCAAAGGTCAACAGACTAGTGACGAGTCCCAGAAGGCGACCAAGACCCGTATGGGTTACATGGGTCATTTGACTCTCATTGCCGAAGAAGTAGTTAAGTTCAGCGAGCGTCATGTGCCGGAGTTGTTGTCATCAGCGGTTCTTGACCGAGTTATGAGTCAGGGTTGGGTTGACTATGTCGATGGTCCCCTGGCGGAGACTCGTGAACGTGACAATGCCATTCTGGGTGGTATTCGTCCAGAGGATGCCATCAGTGCTCGCAACAATCAGAGCATGGATTACGGCCCGCCTAGCTTAAACCTTAGTAACACTGGGTCCAATGCGTTAGCCTCTGCCGGGTTGACTAGTGGTTTGGATTCGGATATTGGTAATGGACTAGGTGCTTTTGCTATTAGCACTGGAACGGTCATGTCTGGATTTGCAGATGATGACGAAGATGACGAACCTAACAACGACGAAGATGTTGTCAACGAGGTATGTCTAGGTTTTATCATTTGATTGCTGTGAGATGGAGATTCTAACTCGTATAGTTCCGGGCATACACGGACCCTGTAGGCAATGCCAATGCAAGTGGAGGGTTTGAACCACCGGCAATTCCCCCGCCCCCGCCACCTCAGGCGCCGCTGAACAACCCGCCATCCCGGGCTCGTCTTCAGTTGCAGGCTCGGCTTGCCATGTCTCAAAAGAACCTTAGCCTTGGTCTGGCAGAACACGGCGGTAGCCAAGAAGATGATGAAGATGATGGCTTTGGTCCGTCCCATAGTTCAATCCCCGAGACTGATCCATTCGCCGATGATGGCGAGGGAATTGACGATCTGAGCGACGATGAAGATGCTGGGATGACTAGTCAGGGTTGGCCGGCACAGGATCGTGGTGCGTGGTGGCGCAACCAACTTCAGAATGAAAATGGCGATTCTGATAGTGACGACATGGGCGACGACGAAGAGTTTGGTGACTTTGCCATGGCTGAAGCAGATAACGAGTCCTCACCCGCTACTACGGCTGGGCCAAGTTCAATTGCTAGCAGCAATGCTGAAAATGGTGGCCACAAACTATCGATTCTCAAGCCTCTCCCAGTACACCCGCAAATGAGCACGACGTCTCTGGGGCCTAAGAGTGGGTTGAGCAGCTTGTGGCCATTCAACCATAGCTTTGCATCTGGTTCTTCTAATGCCGGATCTGGGTCCAGCAGCACACAACATATCGAAGGTGTGTCTGGAAGTGATGAACAAACAGCAGCTGGGGGACAGGATTCAGGAAACGGGAACGACGAAGTATTTGTGACAGGCGAAGATGGAAAAAAGGTGTCACGAGCAGTAGAAGCCAAGCGTCGGACGAGTATTGAGGAACCGGATGAGGAGGAAGTTGTGGTTTAAATTTCGAAGAAGAATGGGTGTTTTGAGGGGTTCTTCTATTTTGATAAAGACGATCTTTGTGGTTCTTGTTGTTTCTCTGTTTGGGTTTTACGGTTACGTTTTGCTTTTTGTTTAGGTTATATTCTTGTTGACTTGAGTTTGTTTTTGTTTTTGTTTTTATGTGTTTGTTTGTTAGATTGTAGGTTGTTCTGTAGATAGTATAAATTATGGAGAAGCGGTCATTATAAGTGGTCGTTTGAAGTAAAGTCTGTAAACATGAATGTGTGACACAAAGGAAATCAAGATACATAGACATAGAACGAGAAGATGACGTAAGTAGAGTAGTATATTATTATGTCGATTACATACACAACAAATACAAGTGAATTTGGGGGGTATCGAATTAAATGGAGTCGGTAGGAGTCCAAGACAAGGGAGAAAGCAAGCTATTTTGTGTGTGATAGTTTGTATGTGACGTCGGACGCAAAACTACATGTACATGCATACATGCAGAGTTAACATCGACAAGGTCAATGACAAGGTCAATTCAAAACCCTGTATGGTTACAATACGCTGTTCCATGTCTGAGTCTGGCCGCACTATGCCATGCATATAAAGTGAAAAGAATGAATAGAAACAAAGTGAAAAGAAACATTAGAAGAATATAAAATTCGGCTGCCAACACAATGGGCGGCTTACATGGTCATTAATCTCATCACACCAGCATTCTGGTTGGATACAACCAGGCCGGCAACAGCAGCGGAAGTCAGAGTCGACAGAATGCCGGCAATGAAAGCCGAGACAGCAATGGAGGCAACATCACCACCACGGGTAGGGGCAAGCTGGGCAAGGATACCAATTTGGATACCGAGAGAACCAATGTTACCGAAACCGCAGATGGCGTAGGTACCAATGAGACGGGCACGAGTAGAAAGCTCGGTAGCGGCGACCAGGTCAGTGAAGGCAACATACTCGTTCTAGGGGGTGTGTTAGTTTTGTACAACAATGAGTGACGGTGTGATTTGTATTTACCTTGATGATCTTGGTAGCAATGATCTTGGCAATGGTGTACAGGGAGTCATCACGGGGAACACCAAGAAGGAAAGCAATGGGGTAGCAGATGTAACCAGTGATAAGCTCCAGAGACAGCTTGGGGTTGCGGATGTTGAGGTAAGAACCCCACCAGCCGAGAAGGCCATCGACAAGACCGACCAGAGCCAGAATGCAAAGAACAGAGGCCATGATGGTACCGGCAATCTTGATACCAAAGTAGGCACCGTTGGCAAAAGCGTGAAGGGCGTTCTGGGCAGACTCCTCGTCCTCATCAGGAATGACGACCTTGCCAGCAGTCAGAGTCTCCTCGGTCTCAGGGAAGCGAAGCTTGGAAATGGCGAGAGAGGCGGGGATAGACATGATGCAGGCGGAGACCATGGCCTGGGCGTTGAGACCAAGACCAATGTAAGCGACAAGGACGGAACCAGAAATGGTAGCGAAACCGCAAGTCATGATCTGGTGAATCTCGGCCTTGGTCATGTGAGCAACGAAGGGACGAACCAACATGGCAGACTCGCCCTGACCAATGAAAGGGGTAGCGGCGGCAACAACAGCCTCGGCACCAGAGACACGGAGAGCCCAGAAAACAAAGGTGGCGAACTTGGAGACGAACCACTGGAGAAGACCAATGTGCCAAAGGACCTGGACCAGAGAAATGAAGAAGATGATGGCAGGCAGGACACTCAGAAGCCACCAAGTCTTGGCAGCGGTGTCATCGTCAGTGATGAAAGCAACACCAAGCTTGGAGAAGCCCAGAAGATCACCGGCACGGTCGGCGATAAACTTGAAGATATCGTAACCAACACCGGTACGCAGAACGAACAGAGCAATGATGTACTGGGCAAGCATACCACCGATGACGGTACGCCACTGGATAGCCGAGCGCTTGACAGAGGTAGCCCAGAGAACAAAGATCATGAAGGCAAGACCGAAAAGAGAAACGGCACGGTTGGCGCGGTTGTTGTCTTCCCACTCATCAGTGACAAAAGTACCGACGAGGATGGCAGCAATAGTGACGAAAGCACCAGCAGGAGTACGCAAGTTGGCGGGAATGGCCTCATAGACAACAACGGCAGTGTGCTTCCAAAGAGACTTGATAGGGTTTGACACGAGGGTCATGGGCAAGTAGAAGGTGATGAGACGAATGGTAATGCAAAGCCAAACAAGGAAAGGGACGACCCAGTTCTTGTCGTTGCGGTGAAGGACAAGAGACGCGATCCACCAACCAGTGAACAAAGCGCCGAGGAACAGGTGGAAGACCCATTTGTGGCGACGGAAGAGACGACCAAAGGCAGAGCTACGGTGTTCACCCTCAGCGACATCAGCAGAACCAACAGCGGCATTCTTCTCGGGGTCCTCGGTGACGGAGCCAACTTGCTTAGAGGAGACTGAGTCGGAAGACTTGTGTCCGTTGACAACAGGCGAGGAAGGAGAGGCGGAGATGCCCTTTTCTTCGGGAGCAGGAGCAGACATTATGGGTATGGTCTGACGAAAGATGCTATCAAAATGATAAAGGAAGATACCTCCCGGAATGAGAAAGAAAAAAAAGAAACGGACAGTAAAACTGTTGAAGAAAAAAAGCTCCGTTGGACAAGACACGACAACGAGGCGGGCACCGGATTCTTTTTAAACAGAAATTTTCTTTGCTAACGTGAAAGTCTCGATTGGCGCTGCTGGGCTTCTGCGCTACGCTGAACTTGTTAACTCCATATTTTTGTCCCGATTGGGTATTTACTTATCGGTTTGGTTTACCGGTGGTTTTATATAGCGACGGGCGCATTTTAGAGAAAACTACTAACACCCGTTCTTTCCGGATATGGACGCACAGTTTGGAGTGGATTGTTCGTTGAAGCTTCACTACACATGTATAGTTGATTGTCACGGTTTTCGCATGTTTTGTATGGGGGTTTCCTGGTGTTTGGACTTGAAAGTTTAGGGGCGTCATCAGACTTCAGTTCAGTGGTCTCTCGTCTTTGATAAATTCACATTAAGAGACTATGTGAACGAAATCAATTTTGTCTCTCCAACTTTTCTTATCATTTTACTGGGCCAACCACTTCCTATAAAGTCAGTAGCTAGCTCACTAAACTACAAGCGATAAGAACCTGGTCCGTGTTGGCATGAGCACTGGCAAAAAACATGCTACAGCCACCTAAAAAAGAAAGACAAAATAGATAACACTTGATAGCAAAGCGGGGTGGAGGGGCAAGATTTAAAAAGAAAGAACAGGATTGCGCTGTGTATAATTGGTAGGGATGACGACGACTGACGATAGAATTGAAGTAGTTGATGTTCCTTGGAAGATGACGAGAGCATGAGTTTTGTATGTATGTATAAGAGACTTGTCAATTGGTGATAGAGAGATGGTACTTGTTCGACCAACTACCCTACTATGATCACATGAAAACGCGGGGTGCATGATACATACAGCCAGCATAGACACACAAATGTATCTCCATCTAACCTTTCAAATCATCAAACAGACATACACATAATGCCCCACCTACTCACGTTCTTCTCCCGCATATTCATGAACTACCCCATATGTCTGTGTCCAGCCCAGTAGTTCGTCATTCATTCATACATACATACAACAATATCAATACACAAGTAACAGCGCTCAATTCCGCAGCCACGCCATACGAAAAACATGTCGATCTGATCTGATCCAATCAATCCTTCTGTAACCATCAACTAAGTACCTTGAATTTGGAGATCATTCATCCATATATTCAGTTATATCAGCTCCCGAACATCCAACTGCAACAAAAGTTCTTCCTTTAACCATCACGATACCGCCCGTGGGGTAATCAATAAATTGTCAAATTCCCGCACAATTACTGGCTATCGTTAAAGTCTGGGGTCGCCACGGCCTCCAATATACCTCCACATCAACTGACAAAGGTGCGTAATTCAGCCTGTCAGCCAGTCAGCCATCCATCCATCCAGAAAGTCAGCAGAAAACCTTATCATGGCCCCAGTTTCTTGGCATCAATGTGACGGCGGACATTCACCAAGAATGGTAACAAAATTCCTAGTTGATATCCATCCGAGTTTAACAACAAATTCATGCACGTCATGATTCCAACCAAAATTACGTAGGTCAATGCCCTCACAAACTCATCGCTATGGACTCGAGGCGGACTCGAGGATACACAATTGAAAGAACAAATGCACTCAAAACGTCCTACCATGCAACTACCCGTTCAGTCTTCTTCTTTTTTGTCAATCCTAACGCAAATACCCGCTCACGTGACCCTTAAATAGACGTCCAAAACCATCGATTGCATCAACGATTTATTCATGTGCGTGTTGGCCCATTCTGGAAGGTTGAAAATGTGCATTATCCCGGACCTTGCCGACATGGGGAGGATTCCTGCTGATCCTAAGAAAAAAAATTGTAGATTGGACGGGAGATGACAATTGAGAAAAGTTGCGGGACATTGTGGATGACATTGCGTATTCTTGTTTTTGGTTGGGTCAACCAAGGGGATACAACGGGTTCTTGTCCTAGGTTTATCAAGAAACGATGACTCTCATGACCTAAAACTCAATCAACTCAAGACGGATTCATACAAAGCCTTCAACCCGCCGGCTAAATCCGGACCCGTAAAAGTCCCTACTCTGCTCTACTAATCCTGAGATGAGTTACGTTCGTGTTTTTCCCCTGGCTCCACGTCCCACGCGGACACCAAAACTAGGCCGGTCCGACGAGAAAAGAAAAGAAACGAAAAAACTTCCTTGTTCCTTGATCAACGCCATGTTGTCGTGTGGCACTTGACTTTAAAAGGCATGTGGAGACCGAGATGTGGATGCTGCTGCATAGTTTTTGGCGGTGAGCTTGGTATCGGAACAGATAGGGTCCATCATGAGCAGGATAGGAAAGTCTCGGCGGCTGATCGGCTGTCTTGAGTTTGTATCTATGTGCCTGAGAACAAACTGAACTTGGTTGTAGTAGGAATCAATATTGAGCGTTGTAATGTTCGTTCATCGATGATGTCCGTTGGTTTTGGTTTTCTCCGTCAATTCAAGTCGAGATAACATGAAGAATTACCCGACTGCATGTAATATCAATATCAAGGAGCGACAAAAGGCCTTGTTCTCAACCGAGATATGCAGATAATCAATCATGTTGGCCGGATAAGAAGGTTGTGTGTAATATAATCCAACTGAATGTCTCCAGCGGGCGTATTCATGATCCATAATCTCCGCTGTATTATTGCTCACATCCCGCCATCTTTATGAAGCAATATCGTGAAAGAAAAAAAAAGAGAAACAAAAAGTGATACAACTCAAGACAAGAACCATACGTAGAAAGTGGCAGCATCGACTTCTTATACTTGTAATGCTTCTTCAAAAGATCCACCTTCATCACGTAAAAGATTTCCGTCGGACATCAGAAAATGATGCTATAACGCTTCAACATCTCGTTAGAAACGGATATACGTTTAACTCCCCGGTCTTATACTGAGTGGTGACTTTTTCCACCGTCGATTTCCGAAACTACCTTAACGTCATATAAACCATAGTGTCTAGTTTACCTTGTTTCTCCCCTGTCTATCTCAAGCACCGGGCCGTTGCATTCATATATGTATGTATATCCATATATGTCTTTGTTAAACTCGTCGGTTCGACAACCGAGAAAATGGTAACCCATGAATCACATACATTTATCACGCAGTGTAACAACCAAATCACTTCAAATCCACAAATCCAAAAACTTAAGGAACCCCATAGACCCGTATCATCTCCGTTGACACCTTCTAGAGGTTCCAAATCTTCCAACGTAACCACATAAAGGCACCCAGTTCTGAATCCGTCAAATCCATCACTTCAGCCCTGACTTGAATCGTGGGAATCCACCCGATTACCCGACTTACCCACTGTAAATTTTTATTCCATCATGTTTATCGACCCAATGTGGGTCATCCTGGCCTGACAAACATGTAGAATGACGTCGACATCAAGTCTCAATACTAATCATGAACATGGACTCAACAGTATTCGTCCGTGACAACCTGTTCATCGCTATGACTTTGCCTTGTTCTCGCCTTACTCGCCTGAACGCAACATTGAGAGAATTATGTCGACTATTATGAAAACGCACTGGCTCTATACAATGACTGATCACAAAACAAAAAAAGGAACGCACCAGCTTGTCAAAACGCTCAACACCCTAACTTGAAAACCCCCAGTCATCTGTTATATACCGTGTAACCACACCCAACCGAGAAACTTAAACCTTCAGACTAAAGACATAGTCACAACCGAGAAACTATACTCAAACTGTAATCAGATCTATCCATTAAGACAAATAATACGCTATGCATATGAAACACCATTTACAAAAGAAAATACCCTTCTCTACTGGACGCCCTGTCTCCACCGTTCAACAGCATCTAACTGGCCCTTAACTGGCATTCCATATCCAGGGTTCTGTTGCATTCCCATACCCGTCATACCCATTGGCACCTGTCCGGCCATCATTTGAGGCTGGCTATAGCCATATGCCAAGTTCCCCTGACTCCTACTAGCCGGCATTCCGTTAAACTGTCCGTATGGCATGGCAAGATTCTGCTGAGACTGAACTTGTGACTGAGGCAAGACACCGTACGATGTAGAAGCTCTCACAGCCCCCGTATTGTAGACACCACCCATGAAACCACCGCTTCCATGCTGCTGTCTTTGTGGCTGACCATAGAACGGGCTAGCCTTAGCAACAGGGTGCGCTGACAAAATGTTGGTAACAGAAGCAGATGCAACAGACGCCATAGGCCGGTGACCAAGACCACCACCTGCTGCAGCTGCAGCTTCCCGCTCAGCTTGAAGTCTCTTCTTCCGCTGACCCAAAGTCTCTTCAATCTCAATCGCCGGTGTGGCACTCTTCAGCTCCTCCGTCTTTTTCTCCTCCTTTTCAGGATCCGCAAACTGAGCTAGAAGTTCACCCGCAAATGCACTAGACAAAGGACGAGCCTGTCCATTGGCACCACCAGCAGAAGATTGACCAGAGGCGCTAACAGGCTGATCCTCACCCCGGAGTCTGGCTCTTCTCGCCGCAAGAGGTTCATCGTCGTCACCGTCACTCTCGTGATGGAGGACACTAGCTGACGCCATAGTCCGCAGAGGAGCATTGCCACCAATAAGACGAGCACGGCGAGCCATAAGAGGTTCACGATCTTCCATCTCTCTCTGCTCCATCAAGCCCATAGGCCTGTTAATCTCGGCAACAGCGAGACCAAGGTTTTTAGTGCCAACCTTTTGAGTTGCGTAAAGTACACCTAATGGAACATCCTCATCTTCTGATTCAACGAGATCCACATCAGCACCCTCTTCCCAGGCCAAGTTAACCTTGCCATGAAGACGGTTCTGGCGCTGGCGTTCAGCAACTGCGTCAAGTTCCAAAAGCGTAGAGTGCAAACCATCAGTGAACTTGGTCTTGGTACGCAACTTTTGTTGTTGTTTACGCAATTGTAACTCGGCAAGTAGTGTTGTGGGAGGGCCGTAGTATTGGTTAGCGGGATCTTCGTCTGAATCAACCTCTTCGTCCTCTTCGCCAGAAACTTCACCATCAGCACGAAGGTGATCATGTTCATCACCCGCACGCTGCTCAAAGGACGATCCATTGTCCGAACCATCCAGATTCAGTCGTCTAGTAGTCCGTACAGCCCGCTGAACTGAAGGGTCAGCATCCTCATCAGATACATCTTCAGCAAGTGCATTGATAGACAACTGAGAACTCTTCTTCTTGAGCTTACGGGGCTTCTTAAGTCCAAGCTTCTCCTCACTGGCACTTGAGCGGAGGCCACTGGTGCGAGGCTTGAAGTCGGGAATCTGAGATTTACGATTACGTCCGTAAACCTCCACGCCGAGTTGGCCAACCATGAGATGGTCAGTGAATGCACTGACAGGTGCTGTAGCGGAGGCATCCAAAAGTTCATCCAAAGTATCCGTGGCAGACCCATCCTGAAGCTTAATATCGGTAGTTGTTGAGGGCATCTCAAAGAAGACACTAGCACGTAACTGGGGTGGAAGTTTCGACATACGCTTCTTGTGGGCATCACCGCCGCCAATAGCTTTTGGAACCCGTGGAGAGAAGCCAGGACCGGAAGTAGCAGAGTCCTGGCCGCTGAGAGGAGACAACAGATTAGGCGAAGTGGCAGAAGGCGAAAGAGCAGTCTCATCCTTGATAAAAGAAGGCTTGTGGGCAATCGAGGGTTCGCGAGACTCTTCGGCGGACAAGATACCTCCAGTGAGGGCCGAAGTGCTGTAGTTGTTATCTACACCAAGGCCAGCAATGGGGTTACCCAAGAAATCAATATGTTCAGGCTCCACGGGTTCTGGCTCGTAAGTTTCCAGTCTAGTGGGGTTGTTCAGCCACGGCGCCGCCTCCTTGTTGATAGTCGGCATCATACTCAGCATCTTGGTTTGACGGGCATTACGCTGAGCAGCCTTGGGCTTCTTGGAAAGCTTCTGTGGAACATTGAGCATCATGGGAACACGCGCTGGGTAGAACTCCATAGACTGGCCAGTCATCGGATCCATGTATGTCTGAGGGCGGGCAGGCGGGAAGTTACCGAGTGACATGCTCTGGCGCATTGGGTCCGGAATATCAAGCGGAGGGAGGTCCCCAGTGTGGGCGTTAGCGGCTTCCATCTTGAGAATCTCTTCACGTCTAGGATCCAACAAACCAGGCGTCTCAACAACACTGAAATCCATTGGCTCGGACATTTGCATGGCAGGTAATGGACTGATGGTTTCTCTGTCGTCGTCGTTATCTTCAGGAACACAATGAACACCGTCAAAATCGCCAAAGACATCCTTGCTCTGGAAAGACTCCGACACAGAAATTGTACTAGGACGTCTGTTCGGATCATTGGCAGGGACATCTTGATTAACAGGCACAAGAACGCCACGCTGGTAATCTTCAAGCTGTCTTTGGTACTGTTGGCGCTGTTGATGTTGCTGCATAGCCTGTTGTAACTGCTGTTCTTGCATACGCTGCAGTTCTAATTGGGCGGCCGAAGAGAAGCGCTTCTGGTTGGCTGGAGCCGGAGCTGGGGGATTTGCGGCATTGGTATTTGCGTTGCTGGGAAGATGGGACGACATGCGCTTCTGTTGAGAGGTTGAGGCATCCTTAGAAAGACTCAATGTTTCGGAGCCGGCAGCCTCAAATGATGACCGTCTAGGCTGGAAGCCAGGGCTTTGTTGTTCTGAAAGGTCTTCCATAGTTGCTTCTCTTGGTGTCTCAGCAATTCCAGCCAATGATCTAGAGTGACTACTACGGACTGACGTTTTACCAGGACCAGAACGCGTTAAACTGTTGAGTGAGACGGGCGGTTCGGTGTCCGACTTGGCTCTATGGCGGGTCTTGGTAATATTTGGCACTGGGGGAGAGCCAACCGAAGAGAAATCGCCACCGGAGTATCCACCGTGACGAGCAGCGTGGTTCAACGAAACAATTGAACTAGCGTTTGAAACACGACGGCTTAATGGAGGCAAAGAACCTTCTTCTCTTTCCCGTAAGCTAGCAGCAAGTATTGACGAGCGACGACTATCGCTACGCTTAAGTTCAGTATGTAAATCTCTGATGGCAACGTCTATGGAACTTGTCATAGACAATCGAATGGCAGTGGCTTCCAACTGGGCAATGTTCTCACGCGTAGTAGTCGAGCGAGGCGGCACGTCAGGGACGGGATGGCGGATAGGGAGGTTCCGGCTGTGTGATGTAGTGCGAACCAAAGGCGGTGTCTCGAATAATTCGTCAGGGTGAGCGTCAGCCTGGGCAAGTGCTAGGTCTTGAATCTCAGACTGGAGACGCTGAATGGCGGTAGAAGATAGCGATGAAGAAGTCGAAACGGCCGTTGATGGCAACAGTGACACTGGTGGCGGAAGCCCGGAGGCTGGCAGTTGTGGCAGCGGTCGCACAATAGTCGTTGTCTGAGACTGAGCCTGGACTAAGGCCTGTGATGTGTTGTGGATGGCTTCGAGGTCAATGTCGTGGTTAAAGTCGAGATTTAAGCCAAGATTCGAGGGAGAAATGGGCGAGAATTCTCCCAAAGCTAACAGACGGGTGGCAGACGGTGCAGCTAATGAGCCAGAACGCTTGCGGCTCTGACTCGTACTGGAATGTACAGGAGAAGCAGCAGAAGACGACGAAGACGAGTTCGGCGCTGGTGTGATTGCCGGTGTTGCTAATTTGGGCGACGGTCCACTAGTAACCGTGGTAGGATACGAGACTGTAGTAGAGGAGGGGGCGACTAATGCAGGCACAGACGCCGATGGTGCAGTATTCTGATAGTTATCTAGAGGCGCTGGCGCTGTGACTGACAAAGCGGGTGAATCTACTGGCAATGGCGTGAGAGGAGACTTTTTGAGATCGACTTGCGCATCATCAGCAACAGTCGCGACATTGTCATCCCTCTGATCCTTATCAGCATGTAAGCCAACATTTTGGGTTTTGAGTTGATTAGCTTCAGGGGCACTTACAGTTAGTGTTGGTTGACGAGGGACCCCTCCATTACTGTTGTTTACAGGAGTGATTACTGGAGTGATAACTGCAGTAACATGGTTGGTTGTAGCGTTTGATGCTGCTGTCGAGCTAGCATGGTTCTCAGCAATGCACTGAGATTCCAGGCCATTTTGAGCGATCGAATGGGTCTCGACTTCTGGTGCTGGACTTGGCTTTGGTGTCAAGGATTCAGCTGCTAAACGTTCCCTCTCGAGCTGTAACTGCTTCAATCTAAGCTGTTCGTCAATCTCCTGCTGTGTCCGGGTTTCAAGCTTTTCGATAATCGCCGCAACAGGCGGACGGTTGGCTTTGGCGAGAGAAGCCGAAAGCACCTTTTTGTGCGAGTTTGTATTGGCTACAGCAGCCACATCCTTGTTTTTGGCTGGTAGAGGTCCGACTGTGTGTGACGCTTTTGCGGTACCGGATCGTGGTGGCGACATAGCCATAGACATGACAGTATTTGCGGTGTTGATGTTGCTGTTGATTGGGGCGACTGATGCTCTTTCTTTGGCTCTGGCTTCGCGCTGAGCTTTTATTTTTGATTCGACGTCGGGTGAAGGTGTTAAAGGAAAGGTATGAGAAGTTGAGCTTGCGCTCGGTGATAATGGTGATGGACTCATGGCTCTAGACTCTTGAGTGGCAGTGTTTCAATGGTAGAAACAAACTGGTCTGTGGGGAAGTGGCAAAGCCAAAATGATGGCGTAATGGATTACCAAGAGACAAAAGGAAAGAGTGAAGAATATGAAAACTTCAACACAAAGTGGGTATGTATGTATGATCTCAGACTACAGCTAGCTTTGAGTTCAGCTGTATTCCTTCTACAATACAAATGTGACTGACTTGACAAAGTTGATGATGTGTCAAACGGTAGGGCTTGATTAAGCTGTTGAATTGAAGGTCCAGAACAAAGAATAGACAAAGATAAACCAACAAAGGAAAAAGTAAAAGGATTGGTGATGTTTGTATGATAACGACAATAGATATCAAATGCAATGCAACCCAATCGAGTGCCGAACCAAACAAGGTGTGAGTGTGTAAGCAACCAAGTCTTGACTGATAAGAAACGATTCTTAGTTGGTGGTGAAACGGGTGCCGATATGCAGAAAAAAGAGACAAAATATAGATAGAGAATAAAGAAAAGAATACAAAAAAGAGTAAGAAAGATAGAGTTGTTATCTCTGAGAAACAAGCGAGACAATAAATTATGACGATTGGACGCAGACTACTAACTCGAGACTGATCGACGTCAAGGAACGAGTCAAAGGCACAATTGTAGATAACAGTAATGACGATGGTTGAAACCAAAATCAGCCTTGATCACTGAAAACAGTTGTAGGAATGAAGGAATTGGTCTAGATTCGCCAAAGTGCAGTAGCTGGATATATGAAAAGACGTATGTAAGTCGAAGATCTAGATGTGTTGGCCGAACAAGAATTGGAAATACAAAAGAAAGAAATAAAAAAGGCAAATATCTGAAAGTAAAAATTATCAACGGATTAATATGCCGATGCAGTGAAAATAGCAGACAAACAAATTCCACAAAAAAGGTCCTAACAGGAGGGACAAGACTTGACACTTTGTGTCTGTGGGGAGCAACTTTCCTCAGCACAAGTGAGAGTCGTGTGCGTTCCGTTGTAGTAATGTTTGTCAACCCAGGATATAGCCGGTACCTACTTAGTGGATGTATGTGGATCCAGAACACGGCATTATGATATTAGTGGGGTCAAGACGGAAGCAACAACAAAGCAATAAAGACGGCAAAGAAGTTTGAAGGATGAAAAAGTGGCGGCAGCCCAGGAGACGAATAAAGAACGAAAGCACGGCGTAAGTTGGATATATGTAAGTCAGGTACGCCAACAGAACGCCATATTATAGACGGCGGTAAATCGAGACAGTAATAGTACACGACGCCACGCAGTTTGATGCAAAAATGCGGAACTTGGTGATGCTCTTTTCAGTCTTGGACGAACTCTGGGTAACAAACTTACACACGCCCTAGCTGGTGTTATCGCTCTTTTTGTGAAACCTTTATATCAGAAAGAAATCAAGAAAAAGGAAGAGCCTCATGACGAAGAAGAAACGGGAGTCCTCGCAAGATATCTCTCAAAATACCCATGTCATAAGTTATTGGCTGGATCCATCATTTACTCTGTCCTAATTTGTCTTGATTTGAAGACATGGAGGCCTGGTCATAGTTTCCGGAGCGGCGTATTTACATATGTAAGGACAAAAGTTGTGAAGCTTACATATGTACATGTGTCTGCATATCTATATACAGTAATACGTGTCAGAGATGTTATTATATTGTTTTGGGAACAGACAAATTGAAGTAAAGTACCTTCTGAACCACGTTTAGAATTCACCAATCATTCTTGAACTTTTTAGAATACTTCGTTCGTCTCTAGTTTTATCTTCAACGAATCAATTGGGCCCCTGACAGATCCTAGCTATACCCGTCTTCAATTTCACCCTGGCCTAATTTAACTTACGCTTCCAGAAGCTGATCAACGACGCCAGTCTTTACATTCAGGGACAAACGGCAAACACGAACGAACGAACACATCCCTAACAGTTTTTCTGTGACACCAACGATGATTTCAGATCATAACGACGTTGATAGATGGATTATACATACACTACTACATTCTATGTTATATCGAAACTTGTATTAAAACCGCGTATCAGCTAAGTCGGCATAAATCAAAAAGTAAGCTACCCCAAAACCCATGTTTTCGGCAAATTCTATATACGTATAGGTTCTCCAACATACCCGTGACCATGACCCGCAATCCTCATCCATCGTCATCCTAAACTGTCCCCCAAATTCCACAACATGACACCTGCCGGACGAGAATCCATAGTCACATAAGCAGACATCAGGAATTTCCATACCGCAATGTTTCGCACCCGGATTCTTACATACGGGTTCACGGGTTCTCGCTCTGTATATACGCGCCATGTTGTGAGACCTTGGCTTGCGTGGGATATTAGTTCGTGGCAATGGTTCTAGTATTATACATACACAACTTGTAGAAGACAGTATAGCACTTGACGCAATATTTTGTGTATAATTAAGCCAATTAACTGATTAGTCAGGGACATACCGGAACAATTCTCTACAAATCTATTTTATGTTGCTTAAATGGTTCACTATATCCAAGTCAATGACAGAATTACAAAGTTATATGTACTCATCTGTATGTCGTCGAACCAACAAGTTGTTATCATTGTGACATAACCCTTCGGGAAGGTACCACGAACCCTGATGTAAGTGATCTCAGATAATCACATGACATATGATCATTAGGGTGAACGGGGTTAACATATACCCGGATTTCCATGACCGGGACCGACTCGTGTATGCGTCCATAAAAAAGGGGTACCTTTTTATACCCAGCTTTACTTAGATAAGTCCGCATGACTTATACATGCTCCATACTTTGCTCCAAACGCTCGTCCACCATACTTTGACCAAAAAGAGATATTATATCCTTCTTCTTGAACCATGACCCGAGTGTTACTATGTTTAAGCCGTAACAATGCCGATCTCCTGACCTTTCATGTATCTATGTACAGCACAATCTGCAGAGTGACGGTAGCTGAGAGACGGCACACCGCCGGATACATAACGGGCGAGTGAAGAGAATAAAGGGAAAAGAAGTGGGCTTTGGATTGATACGACTGTCGCATGTACCAAACAACACATTGTCTTGGACAAGACTTTAGCCTGTGTGGGGGACTGAAGTATCTCTAGTTATCTACGTAACCAAGTCCGGCCTCGACAGTTCTGAATGTAACATGGAAATCCTCACACTTATTGTAGACTCGCTTGCGCCCAACAGTATAAAATTTAAGCCCAACACCCCACACTCACGTCGTTAACAAGCCAAACTTGTGTGACAAAACTTCACATAGTCCAGGATGTTTCTGGCAAATGTCACTCATCAGGATGCACCATTTAGAATAAGCCAAGAACACTCGAACCTAAAAACTTTCGGATAATCCGAGACATATAATTCCTGCCAAACCCGGTTTACAGCCTTCCGAACAACCAAGCCGGCCGTCGCCCGGGAATTTGGTTCCTTTTCCCCAAACCAACCCCATGATTTTCTTGACCGCTCGTTCAATATGGGCCACGTTCCATACATTGTACAGTACACATGGTCAACATGGATACAATGTGCGCATCTTTATCCGGAAGGTGACCCAACAAACATACGTATGTACATACATATATCCCTTTATATATACATTCTCTATATGGACATCCCTCGACACACACGCAAGCCAATGCCCAGCTGACAAAGAAAACTTATGTAACCCCCACCAAATGACACACCTTCATGGCCCTCCTCGCCTTCGTGATTCGCCCTGTATTCCATCACGGCATAACGGGACCACTCATGCAAAGCGCTTTATTCTCCATATTCCGCCTCGGCCATGATTTATGTTACGCAAGGGATTGAGTGACTTCTCCATTTACACAGACACAAGAGAAAAGAAAAGAAAGAAAGGAAGGCACTTCCAGTTAGAGATTTTGTGGGGTCGACCATATGGTAGCGGTAGTTCCTTGCGAACTTCCTTACGAACTTCCTTGCGAAACACACGTAATGGCGACAATTGTAGTTACTATTCTAGTTGACAGCCAATTCACATGTGGTTTCCATTCCTTAGTGTGTACTTGGATTTTTAGATAGTGCCCCTAGATTCGACCGATGTCGTATGTGACTCCTTTGATCGACAATACTTGGTCGTGGAATTTTGCCCTTAAAGTGTGCAGTCCTTTGAGTCGCTCGTTAACCTGCATGCATATCGCCCTGAAAATACTGACTGACTATTGTGCATTCAATGCCTTGACCACCTTTTGGCGATAATATAATCAGCCACACCACCCACCCTCCCTTTTCTGCCAGTCGCCTGGTTGATAAAACCCCCTTTCTGCACTGATAACGACCATCTTTGTTAAGTGTCGAGTCCATACATTCTTTCTTACTCTGTTCACCAGATAGTCCTGTCTATCGCCAACTTCGTTCACTTACCTTGACATACACGCGCAATGGGGTTCCTTTGATTCATTCGCTTCTATCTAAGCAACCAAAAGTGACCGTCCGCGTACTGTACAGTCAAGTCGCCTCGTCGCCCCATCGTCGCTTCATCTGTTCTTTTCAGACGCCGCCCTACGTATTTTCATATCCGATACACAGACGGATTTGAATTTGACCCAGCCACAGCAATCATCGACCGACGTCACGAACGGTCACTTTCTGCTTTTACTTCGAATTTTGTGTCTATTATTGTTACGAGGCTAAGCTCTAAGCCTCCGTTAGTCCTGCCGTCAACACCTGACACAAGGACAGACACGATACTTGGTGTTTTCCATAACGGAAGCTTTGGGCATCACAAAATCTCCAACTGCCCCTCTTTCTGTGCGCCGTCATACCGTGCGCCGTCGGAAAGCCAACCCGCCGATTTAGGCCACTATTGATTGGCGTTTTCCCCTCCAACCAACTCGACTATCTTCCTATCTATTCCACACACCAAAATGCCCGGCGACTCTTCGACACCCGGCGAGCCCGGCCGTCGCCGTTTCGTCGCCGTCCCCATAGAAACTACCTACGAGCGGGTTCGCGCACCCCAGGCCACTCGCAAGCCGACTGCAGGCCCGACTTCGGTACCTACACCCGATCTAACACCGGAAGGATCACCCTCTCGCGGCCTGTCCCGTGCGCTGACTGGATACTCGAACAAGCCTACAACTGAACATGTGGAAGACCCTGTCGCGCATCCCGAGCCTGTTCTTCGGGAACGTCGGAGGTTTGCCCCACAGTTGATTGAAACTTCACGGAGAGTTCGGCGCAATGGTGACACTGCTCCAGCTACGAAACCGACAGATAAGACAGACATTACGCCCCATACAAACCATATCTACCAGCCACATGGACACCAGAACCGTCTTAAGAAGAAGGACAAGGAAAACGCCAAGGAGACAATTATAGGAGGCAAGGTATGGACCAACCAAAGGACGCGGCGCGAAACTGATGATGCTTCCTATTCCACCTATTTGTTGAAACTTGAGGCCCTAGAAGTTGAACGACTCCGGAATGCCGCACTCGCTGTATTCCCTAATGCGCTTGCTCGTGAAGGTGGTGTCGCCCATTTCTACTACCGGGATAGCGAAGAGGATGATAGTAGCACCTCTGGCGCATCCGTGCGCAGTAGTCGGGATGAAGTCATGGGAGGCATGGGATCTGCTGAACATGCCGGCGTTACGCGAGGAAGAAGACGCAAGAGTAGTGATGTTGGTTGGTGGCAAAAGGCAATGCAAGAACATGCAGGAAAGAAGCAGGCGGCGACGGCTTCCGATGTCGACATGGATGCGGATAATGCCATTGAGGATGACGACGAATATTATGATAACTTGGATATCGACATGCCGCCACCAGATCCTACTTGGTTGACCAGAGGCCGCCCCTCTTTAGTGTCGAGTAACGATAGCGATGTGTTCATTGAAGATCTGCCACAGTACAATAACATGTCCTCGGCGGCTAGAGGCCCTGTGGATCCCAATCATGGCTTCCGGAAGCTTGGACTGGCGGCCGCTGTATCAGATCCTTTCCGCCGAATTGGCCCTTCGCCTCCCATGTTGGGTTCGGCCTTGAAGTTCCGGTCTTGCCCGTCTCCGCAACACACTGTAATCATGAACAGGGTTGCTCCCCCCGCGCCGCCTGTGTACCCCGATAACATGGATGATCGGCCTAGTACCCCTCCTGGTCTTTGGCGGGGTACTTGTCTTCGGACTTCCTCTTCGGATAAGACTACATATGTCCCTGTCGGTGCACCTGCTTATGTTGCAACACCTATGGAGCCTCTGTCTCCTCATGATCCCTTTGCAGCTGCTTTTGGAGCACTGGCTTCTCCCACGCGGGCAAGTCCATCTGCTCCCCGTGATGCTCTTTTCCTCGCCAACCGTGCTCGTCAAGAAGCTCGCAATCGAAAGGAAGCTCGTGTTCAGCAAGAGTTTGATGATTTATTTGTCACGCAAGTTTTCAACTATCTTTCCCTTGGTTACCCGCCCACTGCGCGGGTCTTTGATGAGGAACTTTCCAAAATCACCGGTGTCAAATTGGAAGCTCTCCGTACTGACGATGAAACACGCATGAAAGAATGCCGTACATTCGACTCAGAAGACCACAGTTTCCCGGAGAGCAAAAGATGCGCCAGGTGGAGAGCTCTCAAACTTTACATTTTTGAATGGGGTCGACAGTGTCCTGATTTGGATGTTTATGAGCCTGTTGCGTGGGCTATGCGGGAGCGAACTGTCAAGCAATACCGACAGCATTCTAGTGGAATTTAATGATTGGGTTTAATGTGGCGTTCGGTGTTTATAGATCTTTGTAATGATGATGTTTCTCTGTGTACATAATAATAGCATGCATGTACATATGTAGGTATGTATGTCTGTGTCTACGTAGTCATGACTTGAAAGTTTGAAAGTTATACCATGTGCTGTGTAACTCACTTCATGTGTCTCCTTCCCCTGATGTAGAACCCTGACCCTAGAGCCAACGTAATTTCCCAAAAGAGTGTTCAAAAGACATTATTGATTGCGCGGCGACATCAGCTTCACATTGTAGAAAAGGGTGAAGTTCTGATTATTTTTGCCATTTGGTTTATTCCTGATTTTGTGTCAGACGAATCTCTTCTTACTTAATTTTTAATACCGAACAACCTGCGCAGCCACTCCAGAGAGCGCGAACACGAACCCGAAACGACATGATACTGAAAGCTGTCTTGTAGCACCATCAATCACGAGCGCAATCATCTCAAAGAATTACGATCTAAACTGCATAAACAACTCGACATTCTACACAAAATGGAGCCTTCCCCTTTAACTCGCCAAGCGCCTCCTGTGCTTCTTCCAAAAATCCTCGCACATTACACGACACTGTTCACCTTCGACCCCGCTACGCTATCCCCCGGTTTCTGGACTGAACTGTTTCTTCTTCCTCCGTCACGAGCTGCCCTCGCATCGCATTTGAATTCTCTCAGCCCATCTGGTCTTATTGATATCGCCGGGACTACCCAGGAGTTAGTTGTCCAGGCTTGTACGGTTCTGAGAGGTAGTGTAGGACCGAAAGGTCTTCGGACACCCGTGGGTCCTTCGAGAACAGCTAGTCCCGCGTTGGGAAGTCCCGCTTTGGGTGGTCCACCGGTTAGCCCTGTGGGACGGGAAGCGAGTAACCAGACAGCGGTATTAAACACATTAACTACCCTGAGCGTGTTCTTCAGTGTGGTTCTCTCGAAGAAATTCGCACATCACTCGGAAACGATTACGGTTGTTGCTGGACTGGATGAAGTAGACACGGTCTTTACTGAGCTGGTTAGCTTATTAGAGGCGCTTGTAAGATCGCCTGGTGATGTGAAGATTAGAGAAGGCGCAGTGGAGGTTTTATTGGCAGTGCTTTCTGGTTCATGGGGAGGAACTCTGGCGACGTATTTTATTCAGAGAGATTTATTCCCGGCTTTGATGAAGGTGAGACTTCCATTTACACCCGAGACATTCTACAATGCTAACTCCGTTTGTAGTACATCTATGACGTGAATTCATCATCCGGGGCTCTTCGTCCCTTTATACTTATTTCACTACTGAGCAACTACAACAAGTTCGAGTTCCGCAACCCATACACATTACGACTGGCAGATTTCATCAATGAATCTACCATAACCGTGATTGTTCGCTCCATTGGTGCGACATGTTCGCAGTTACGCCAGTCATATCTTGAAATCCAAGATGACCTACCTGAGGGCTGGACATTAGCTTCAACTTTGGGTATGCTCACATTTGGTCTTGGAAAGAAGAAGAAGGAAGAAAAGACAGTAGATCCTGACATGGCAAAGAAGATGTTTGCTGAGTTACCCGGGTTAGAAGCACCTGTTGTACTGGCAGCTTACGACTTCGCCTTTGCAAATAAGTTATTCTGTGTCAGCTTGGTGACGTTGGCCGCGGAGACTCCTTCTACACCTAACCCCATTGAGCCACCAGAGACACCGTTTTCTTCTTTCTTGTCTCTTTCAACATATCTCCTGCAGCACGCCTACTTGTCACACAGAGCGACCTACTATGCAACGCTTTCCCTAATGACTATTCGTTTGTTAGTGGAAGACCCTGCTATCTGTAAACGCTTGTGTGCCAGTGAATCTCTTACTACGGTCCGTCTCTGCCGTCAGCGTCCACCTCATTTGCCATTGGTGAAAACCCCGCGTGTTCTTGCAGCCCATCTACTTGATGCAATGACCGATGCTCTCTCACATAATCTCCGCAAACGTCTGGATATCCCATTATATAACCTAACAGTTGGTATTGTCCTCAGACTATTAAGTTATCTGAGTCGCACAAGGACTCGTGTTGGTTACCATTGGGGTGAACTTTTCAGATCACTGCTTTCGCTTGTTAGATTCTTGACCCAGTACGCTGCTGATCTAAAAATACTCCCGAATATTACGACTCTGGCGGAGTTGGTCGTTACTGTCCTTGCACTTGCCCTGTCAACGGGTGAATCCTTCCTTCCTACACCGGCAGCATACGATGATCTCTTCTACAAGGTCGTTGAATCTGGTGATATTCTTACTAAGTTCCGTGCTGTTTATGAGCTTCCTGCTTCGTCGTCTGTTACTACTCTTATTGACGTATGTACGCATTACAAAACATTGCTTGAAGCTGGCACTGAAAAAGGCCAACTTACAGCGTTGCAAGTCGCCGAGACAATCCGCACAGGCTATGAGACACTCAGTATTCAAGCCAAGGATGGTCTTGATATGTGGGAACGCTTCAGAGAGGCTGATGAACGTGTGTTACTGAAGAAGGCCGCTAGAACAGCTGTGGGTGATGTTAAAGGCATGCTGGAACTTAGTAACCGGTAGTTTAGATATACATATTTATTCATGTTGTTATGACGCCAATCTTCTTGTCCTGTATCCCTTCTATATACAACAGTAACTCTTTACAAATCAGGGTCAACCTCGGTCCCCAAATCTCTCTCTTCGAAAAATTTCCGCCCTTTGAGATTCTCGGGTAGATAATCTTGTTTAACCTTGCCATCAACATAGTTAGGAGGATACTTGTACTCCACTCCATAGCCCAACTCCGTCATCAATCTTGTAGGCGCATTCCGTAAGTGTAAAGGAATAGCCAAGCCCGCAGCTCCAGGTTCCTTTAAACACGCCATTGCATTGTTAAGACTTCTATAAGCCCGCGTACTCTTGGGTGCCATGGCCAAGGCAACAGCACAATGAGCCAAGGGAATCCGGGCTTCAGGGAGACCAATTTGCTGGGCAGCAGTGTATGCGGCAGTGGCTAATGGGAGTAATGTGTTGTCCGCTAAACCAATGTCTTCAGACGCAATAACCACCATGCGCCGAGCGATGAATAGAGGATCTTCACCGGACTCAAGCATACGTGCAAGATAGTAAAGAGTGGCATCTGGATCTGACCCTCTAACAGACTTGTGAAAAGCAGAGATAGTATCGTAATGTTGGTCTCCTACTCTATCATACACCAGAGTCTTTGTCAAAGCTGCTTTAATAGCCTCCTTAGTAGTACCTCCTGGCGCCATAGCTAAAGATAAAGCCAAATCCAACAAATTCAATGCCGTCCGGGCATCACCGTCGGCGAACGTCGCAAGATATGTCACCATGGTAGGATCCAAGACAGCCGTAATGTTACCACGGATATCCGTCTTCACTTCATCACTGGTCGGTCCAACCCCCATGGCATTTTCCGCCTCTGCTTCGGTAATACAATCCTCCAAAGCCCGGTGAAGAATCTTGCCGACTTCTTTATGTCCTAGCTTACTCAAAGTAAATGTTCGACATCTCGATAACAAGGCATTCTGCACCCTGAAACTAGGATTCTCGGTTGTAGCGCCAATAAGAATGACACTTCCACTCTCTACTGGTCTTAAAAATACATCCTGCTGTGCCTTTGAAAACCGGTGAATCTCATCACAAAACAGAATGGTCCGTTTTCCTGTCAGTGCTGCTTCGTTGGAGGCTTGTTCAAACACCTTTTTAACCTCCCCCACACCCGTACTCGTAGCATTCATCTCAATGAATCTTGCTCCCGTCTTCTTAGCAATACATCTGGCAATTGTCGTCTTTCCTGTACCAGATGGGCCCCAAAGAATCATGGAAGGTATCCTGTCGCTCTCAATTAAGCTCCTCAATACACCCTTTGGACCAACAAGATCCTGTCCAAATACCTCATCCAAGGTTGCCGGCCTCATCCTCTCCGCCAATGGCGCCGTACGGTTATTCTTCGACTTCTTTATAGGGTGAATTACCCTGTTTGCACCGACTGGGAGACTCGCTTCAGCTGCCGAGGGACTATCTCGATCAGAGAAAGCCCGTTTAGCCCCGGCGCTCTGTGGGATCGGAGTATTCGTGTTGCATGATGGCGTTGGTGTTTGCGTTGCAGCTGGTCTAGCTGATAATGTAGCCTGTCTCTTGGCCACTGGAGTCTGGAAGAACGGCGTGCCTTTGCGGAGGTTTTCCTTATCTTGCGATGAGGAGGCTTCGGCTCGGAAATGTGAATCTAGATGTTTATTGATGCTGTCTTCGGGAACTGAAGTGCTGCAGACAGGGCAATGTACGGATGCCATTTTGGTTGTTCCGTATGGTAACACGGGTGATTTAGAGTCGAGTCTGTGTTTGGTCGAGCTACTCCCAGAAGACAAAAAGGGTAATCTAATCAATGATGTGTACTTGAGATGAAAAGTTACAAGAATCACGTTTGAATCTATGCAGGCACAAAAGGTTGTAAAAACAAATTTCTTTTTCTGGTTAATTACTTTCCCCGTTCCGTAACCCCGACAATTATCAAGGTCAAGCACAGACGCGTCAAAAGCGCGCAACCACTTAAAGATTCGAGATGCATAACAAGGGTTAAACCCATCAACTAAGCAAGGTACAGAGAAATATCATAAAATTATGTAGAAATTATGTAGAATTCATGGCTCAAACAAGACGCAGACAAAAGCAGCGCACAGAGGTAGCCTAACAAAAGAAGCCCCTCGACTAAACTTGAAA
Source organism: Huntiella moniliformis (assembly GCA_000712465.1). Classification (NCBI taxonomy): domain Eukaryota; kingdom Fungi; phylum Ascomycota; class Sordariomycetes; order Microascales; family Ceratocystidaceae; genus Huntiella; species Huntiella moniliformis. The sequence goes on from JMSH01000036.1 coordinate 58,422, forward strand.
AAAAAGCAAACCAACCTCCATCCTAAACGCCAGTTCGTCCAACTGGACATGCAAATGACAAAGAACAAAAAAAAAAAGATCAACCCTACTCTAGATACTCAACATCCGCTATCCGTACTAGGATCTGGTCCCCACTGAAGTGCAGAAAATGCCCCTCTTTGTCATCCTCCTCATAGCCTCGTTAACCTACGGCACGGACTCATCTCGTTGGGGCAAGACTAAGCGCCTCGCTTCGTCATAGCAAGAAGGAGCGGACCCCTGAATGCCGAGGGAATCAGGCAACGAACGAGAGGGAAGAAACCCCACGCTGCGTTGTAAGAAACGACGTAACGTTGAAAGTCCGGTGTAAGGCGTACGTGGCTGGGTATAGACCGAGTGTCGTCGCGGGGTAATACGGCTATAGTTTCGGTCGGAGGTTCGCCGCGGAGAAGGCGGGGACGGAAATCCGAGATGCCTTGACGAGAGCCGAGGTTGTTTGAATGGGTTGTAACACATGAAGGCGCAGTATAACATGAAGACGCGGTGATACGCTGAGACAAACGTATAATCATGGTAGTCGGTTGTATCACCGGACATGATGGTGTGTGGTGACAAAGAGCCTCTAAACCGAAAAGGACTCGCCGCAACCACATTGATCCTCTGTAAAGTTATATCGTTAGAATATATTTCAACACAATTGAATCTTCAAAACTTACTGATATTTGGGTTCTTGAAAACGAACTTCTCAATCATGTTGTCTTCCACCCAATCCATCTCACTCCCAATGATACTGAACAACGCCTTGCTGTCAATAAGCACCAAAACACCGTCTTGTTCAACCTTCTCGTCGAATGCGGCTGGCTTGTCCACATATTCAAGGTGATACGACAGTCCTGAGCAACCACGGTTCTTAACTCCCACCCGGATGAGCTTCGGCTCAGGTTGGTCGAGGAGACTCCGTAGTTGTTCAACAGCAGCAGATGTGAGTGAAATGGCGGCCTTTCTAGGTGCGCGAAGTCGAGACTTGCGCTTAGGAGGGGCGGGTGTCAAGGTCTTTGCTGGGGTAGCTGATGTCTCGACTGGGGGTTCTTCCTTGACAGCTGGTTGTGAGGAAGCTTTCACTGGGGCGGCAGGTTGGTCTGGTACATCCACGGCCTCGGTCATAGATGTTGGTGCTGGTGTCTTGGGCAAGGTACTCCGACTGTATTGTGGGACGACGGGCTGCTGTGAGAACTTGGGAGGTGAGGCAGATTGGCGGTCGACATCGTGGATCTTCTCAGTTGCGAACTTCTTGGCATCAGCGGGGGACAGAGTAGCGGGGTCGAGTGATGAAGTATTAAGACGGTAAGATTGGAAAGAAGCAGCGCGACGAGTAAGAAGGGGAAGGAGAGTTGGGCGTGATAGCCGATGAATAGTGCGGTGAGCGAGCATCTTGAAAGTCAATGACGTAAAGGCTGGCTAGATGAATGATGAAGAGAGTATAGTATGAATATAAGGAAGACGGGCGCAAATCTTATGAATAGTCAAGAGTCACAGTTATAACCAAGACAGTAAAGTAAGTAAAAGGATTATCAATCTGTAATCAAAAACAAGAAGGATTTCAACAAGAATCAATCAACCTTTGTTTAGTTGAACGGTGACTTGTTTTCAAAGTGCAAGATGACAAAGCTCACCTAATCTGTCGCCAAAGAAGAACCGAACCCCAAATTCCCTCTTGAGTCCTCAAAAGCCACCCAAGCTCCACGCTTTCAAACTTCGAGCCCCCGTGACCCACTTTGTGTATCAATTGGACCAATCAGAACGCAGGAGTTTGTCAATTTTGGCGACGTGAGCAGCTGCATTGGATTTGATGCTTGGAAATCAAGACAAATCAGGAGATGCATTGGCTTTGATTATATGAACAATTGAGTGAAATTGTTCTTTTCAATGTGATTAATCACGGAACGGAGCCGAACGCTAACGTTGTATTCAATGTCAATATACACCGGGACGGTCCTCCTTACTCCGTACCTGACATACTCACGTGACCAGTGTTTCACAATCAGGGTTATATTTTTTGTATTGTATTAACCCTACGGATTACACCCGGTCGTTACCCAGAATGAACCTCGCATGTAACCGAAATTTTACATATTATCCGGTATCCTAGACCACTTCAATATTTCGACGCCCCGTGTTTAACTTACCGGCCACAACTGGGCGGTTGAAAGAAATCTCCGGCACCATAAAACGGCAATAAAGTGGAGCAAGGCGGGAAAAGCAAGATGTAGTTTTCCCGCCTGTTCCTCGTGTGGTTTGTTCGTGATTCCGGCTCTCAAGATGATCTTCAGAACAACAGGTATTGTTTATGTAACTTCCACATACTAATAGATCTCCAGAACGAAATCTTTATCATGTATTTACACATAATCATCTACATCATTCATCAGCCGATCTTATGCCTTCTAGTTGCCTTACGTCCATCTGTAACATGGTAGAAACATACTTCTATGCGAAAGCTCGCTCACAGACCATTACCCCTTCTACATTCAGAGCCTGGAACAATCCGGACTTGCCATCCCCTGTCCCGTAAGGAGTTCTTACACAGAATGTCTGACACCATTCCATTTTGGGACGCAACCCCGTGCCTTCACAAGGCTTGTTTCTAGACGCTGTATCGTCTGAAGTCTTGATGATCACCACAAACATTGGAACTGTAGCATTCACAAGAGACGGTGATCACCCCAACCCAAAACTAATAACTCCCTTATCGATCTAGCCCCGTAAGTAGGAGCCACAAAGTATGGTTCCTTCTTCGGGTCGTCTCAGAATCCCGGTTGGCGATATGGGACGACCAATATGCCGCATGCTTTGTTTGAGAAGGGTCTATTTCGGCCAATATGGAGATTTTGCATGGTGAGACGCCGGGCGATATAACATAACGGGTAGTGGGAATGTACCAGACAGAGATGTGTATAAAAGACCTTCGTCTCCGCGTTTGAAACTATCACGTTCTTCTTCTTTCCTCATCAAGCTTCAGTCTTTCTTCACCCATCTACTCATTCATTCTTCCGTGCCAGTCACGCTACTTTCTATTCACTCTCTTTACAAAAGTTCACTTTTACCTCGCCAGCCGAGCTTACTATCTTTTTAACCATTTCTCCTGTACAACTTTAACTTTACGTTCCCCTTTCCATCCTTCAAAATGCAGTTCTCTATCGCCACCCTTCTTTCCATGGCCACTCTGGCCGCCGCTCACGGCCGCGTCCTGAGCCCTACCCCCCGTTCTCCCGGTGCCGCCTTCAAGACCGCCTGCGGTGAGCAGATGTTCAACCAGCAGTCCTCTGACCCCAACGGTAACATTGAGGGCATGTTGCAACTTGCTACTTCCACCTTCGATCCTAGCGTTTGCCAGCTTGAGCTTTGCAAGGGCTACCAGTTCGACGACAACAGTGCCAACATCCAGTCTTTCACTGCCGGTCAGACTATTGATTTCTCTGTCCAGATCGCTGCTCCCCACACTGGTACTGCCAATGTGTCCGTTGTTGATACCTCGTCCAACTCCATCATTGGTAGCCCTTTGATCAGCTTCACCAACTACGCTTCGACCAAGACTGGTGTTGCTGCTAACAACACCGCTTTCAGCGTCACCATGCCCAGTGACCTTCCCGCCACTTGTGCTACCGCTGGTAACTGTGTTCTTCAGTGGTACTGGTTCTCCGATGAGGCCAAGCAGACTTACATCTCTTGCGTTGATTTCAGCACTGATGGTTCTGGTTCCGGTTCCAGCTCTGGTTCTTCCAGCTCGGCTTCCAGCTCCTCTGCCGTTGCTACTACCAGCACTTCCGCTGCTACTAGCTCTGTCGCCACTACTACCTCTGCTTCGTCGACTACTCTTCTGACTTCCACTACTTCGCGCGCTTCTGCTAGCACTACCACCTCTGCTGTTCAGAAGGCCGTGAGCACTTCTACTACTTCCTCCTCCACCACTGCCGCTAGCACCACCGGTTCCGCCGCAGCCACTGGAAAGACCTCTTGCCGTCGTCGTGTCCGCCGCAGCCAGCGTTTCGCCCATGAGTAAACGGCTTTGACCATTTCCTACTCCTTTTAAACTGCAACCCATTATTTCTATTCTTTCCGGGTTAGACACCTGAAGCTTTTCCCTTCTTTACCTTTTTCTGTAAATATTTTTGATAACTTTTAAACTTTCGACCGACCTAAACGGCAGCACACCAATAAATTCATGACAATGTAACTATATTACTCCATTGTGTCTGTGTAAAGTGACCTACTACTGTCCAGTGCTGTTGAAGCCCAATTGTAACCATTCATCCTACCAAGTACTGTCCCCTAAACCTCCAAAAACGGCTTTACAGCCGCAAGGAAACCGTCTCGACCATCAACAAACAATACATGTCCAGCCTTTTCCACAACAGTGAGTTCCACCTTCTTTCCAGGCGCACCCTCTTCGATCTTTGCTCTCATGTTATCCATACCGTCCTTGACGTCCGCATCATCACCCCCTCTAAGCAGTAAAACTTCCTCAACACTCTTGCCCACATCATTATACACCGCTGGAAGATTGAAAGTCTCACTAGACAAAGCCGCGCAACAGGCCGCATATCCGTCAATGGTTGTTGTCAACATAGCCTTCTTCAATCTCTCCGCCTCATCCACATTCGCCGAGAGCCAAGACTTTCCGAACCACCGATCCATAGTCCCCGTCACAGTCGCATCAAGATTACCTGCGTCGCGTGCTGCCTGGACTCGGGCAGGGAAGGGATTCGCCACATCAGCAACCACTGGAGATCTCTCAATAGTATCGCAAATAACCAGCTTCTTCACGAAGCCTGGGTACTTGGTAGTGAAAACAACACCCGTCGCTGCGCCCATGGAAACACCGATCCAAGCATGCACCTTCTTGATCTGCAAAAGGTCAAGCAGTTCCTTGACATCAGTGGCAATGGAAGAGAAGGTAGTCTTGGAAACGTCAACAACAGTCGAGTCGCCGTGGCCAGGCTGGTTGTACCGAAGAACAGAGTATCCTGCAGCGCAAAACACAGGAACAAGAGGATCCCAGAATGTGAAAGGAGCAGCCAGAGGGTTCGCGAGAACGACGATAGGAGAGTGTGGGTGGACGCAGGACATGTGGTAGGCAATGACCTGGCCAGAAGAAAGGTACAACGTAGAAGCCATTTTGTATGAATGTCGTTATGAATGTCTGACAAGTGTCGAGCGAGTTCGTTAAAGGTGATGATAAAAATTCACAATGACGAGCGAGGACTGTCAGTGCGTTATGACGGAGTTGGATGTGTGCTCGGAGGTTGTTAAATGACGTAGTTACCAAATTGTAAATGGAAGTCGAGTCAGCTGTCTTGAATAAAAAAGATTAGCGGGGTACAAGGCTACAAAGTAACAGAATTTGCGATGAAAAGAAAGAGAAACAAAAGTAGGATTGGAGATCAATATTGATTGGAGTTCCTATTTCAATATCTCCACAAACTTACTCATTCACCCTTTTTTACTTTTTCTTTTCGCTTTTTTTTTTCAGCCTCCCCAATCAAAGTGAATTGTCGCCAACCTCACGCCATGAATCACGCCCAGAAACGCTTAATAGGCCCCACACCTTGTAAAGTGCCCGCGGCCAACTCAAAGTAGCCCCAGTAAAACTGCAAAAAATGGATTATGGACCCCTGTAAATCACATTCAATATTCGCGCTAGGCCTAAAACAGCCCACAAGCTTTACCGGCATGAACAACACTCTGGTGAGCTGATTCATATCATACTTTGTTTGCATTATCATGGCTACATGAAATCTCAAACTCACTCAACATCAGTAATTTCAAACTTGGCCAGCAAAGTCGTATCGGTTTCCCGACCTCCAAAATCCGTCATGTGCAAGAACTTCCAGCCCTCTTTAAGGTACATCAATCTGACCGCAATCACTCTCAGATTAGGGTTTACCGCCATGGGAAGATCCGCCTTGATCAGGATTCTCAAGAAAACCAGCTCCGAGTCGTCATATTCCCATTCCAGAGTTTGATCCCAAACAGGTTCCGTAGCAGGTGGCTTCTTGTCATGGAGGAAACCCAATTTGTGTTCCGCTCGGTATGCAGACGTCTTTTGCTTGCGCCCACCAGGACACTTTCCAGGGGAGACAAGATTGCAAGTGACGTATGGTCTCCAATCGGCACCACCATCTGTACCTTCTCCAAAGCCTTTAGGAGGGGCAATGTCCGTGGCACCAGCAATGTGAAGACGAAGTTTCTTTCTCCGTCCATTAAGCACTTGGCCAGAACCACCCGCACGTAGAGCTTCAGGCTTGAGAACGTATCCATCAGTTCCAGTGAATAGTGCCTCATTAAGCTGCATACCACCGTTGAAGGTTTGCCAGTTAAGTGCACAGATTTGAGCACCCAGTGACCAATACTTCACGGGCTCAAGGTTCTTGCTGGAAATTCGGGTACCCTTGGGGAAGACGCGCATGAGATGTTCGGCGTTGTGCTTAGAGATAGTCTCGGCATTGTCAGGTACGAGCTTCGACAAGCCCGTCTCGGAAATGTTGATGAGATGGTGATGCGGTCCATTAAGGAGCACACCGGGGTTAAACCAACTATTATCAACGGGCTTCACGCTCTGGGCGTAGACACCAAGGGCAGCAAGTTCAGGGACAATGGCAGTACTAGCTTCAGCCTTCTTGCGCCTCTTGTACTCTTCCTGGGCTTTCTTTTCCTCCTCATCTGACGAAGACGAGTCTGAATCCTCCTCTTCCTCTTCCTTTTCATTCGCAAAGTGATACTCCACAATAACAAACACCCTATGTCCAATATCTTTCAAGGGAATGTGGTTTGGGTCCGGGTCGGGCCGTCCTTCTAACTCCACCGCTTTAATCAACAACCTCTCCCCAAAGACCTCTTCGAAAATCCTGACAATTGCTCTTTGTCCTCTAGCTGAGCAATGGTTTTCCAAGGAAATCATGATTGGGGACGTCTGGAATGCGGGGTCATCTTGGGCTAATTGAGCCTCCTTGTCCATCACATCCCGGATAGTCTCCGCAACAGCCCGAACAGGAATGTGTGATACAAGTGTGTAACCGTGTGTCACCTTGGGTTCGTCTAAGTCCGCATCGTTGTCCCATGCGTCAATTTCAACACAGCGACTTCCCGCAGTAAGCGCAGTTTCGTAGGCGGCGGCACTGCTAGTACCATAAAGTTGATGGGCCATAAGATAGGTGTTGTGACTGCTGCTGACAAAGTACTCGGGCAAGGGGTGCGACATATCCAATATCTCTCTCGGAACTTCAAAATGCGGCTCAGCCAAAAGCTTGCGCAGAGCATCACTGTTCTGCCCGGTTTCAAGGTTGGCTTCGTCCATGGAAATCAACCCGCGGTCGACAAGAAATTGCTGAAGGGCAGTCGAGACACGGAGGTTTCCACGACGAAGAGCGGAGTGTCGGGCGGAGTGGCCACCACCAGCGACGGTGCCGTTGTCAATTTCGTCGCCTACATCATCGGCGTCGGGTTCGTGTGAATGTTTCTTTTTATTCGTGATGTTGAGCTTGCTGAAGGATGACGTAATGAAGGACATTTCGCTCGGTTTTTGTCGTGTAATGTTTGTGGTCGAATAGGAAGGAAATATGCTTTTAAGGAAAAAAGAAACAATAGTGTGTAAGAATAGAAGAATGTATGTATTGGTACTCGGATATGACGGATAATAGCGGGGAACCGTTTCAGCTCGCTTCACTCTCATTACGTGTGCTTACATGTGGTAGATCATCGCCATTCGTTCAAAGTGGGGTATGGTTAGGGTTCAATATCCGTGATAAGGGTTGTCGAAGCTCCGTCCTGTTAGGACCCACTCCGGCCCACGCTCTCCCGGTTGACACATTCTGAAGACTCCACTACTCCGAAAGCTATAACCTTGTAAAGCGACAAAATCTTAGGCCCGCGGCCAAAATAGGATATTGATTAACAGTCCCGTTTCTATCCGGTATAACTCCAGGTTTCGGGGAGGACCGGAGAAATCAGAGGCAGGTTGTCGCGACGATACAGTTGGAGTACTTAAGCTTTGAGTATATAATGGGCAGACATACACATGGTGCATATGTAATGCAACAAGCCTTGTGTGGGGTAACGCGAATACAGTTTCATTTTTGGAGAATGTGTGTTTGTGCGGTGGTTACGTGGAGTATTTATGGTTCGAGAAAGGTCAAAGAGTTTATATAGTAATGTCGATCTCATCAAGATATTGATATAAATGTGTAGATGGTCAACGTTGAACGGTAGGGTTACATACATGCCAACAACAGGGTTAACCGGATTTCTAGTCATTTCCTTACGCCGCCGGCAACCATCCGGTCCTCAGTCACGACCACTGATTACGGAAAATATTTTCTTTCAATTAACATGACTATCAATCGTTTGAGTCAGTCTTTGCATCTGGTCATTCATGCTCGGATTAGTGAAGATTCGTCACAGCCAGGGGCATCGGCTTAATTCAGGGCGCAAAGCCGCTCGAGAAAATTATAGGCCTGTGGCCCGCCGGGGAATGGCCATAACGCCTTCGGCCCTGACGATTTGCCGATTGCTAGAAAAATTATGGCGTACTGGGTAGTTTGAAGCGCACGCACAAACATGTGAAGGAAGGTGTGCAGTTTATGAGGGAGTCATCTACGTAATGCCGGTATATGCGTTCCACATATGAAAATAGAGTGATAAGTGATAGCAAGTCAAATCTGAAATCTATTCGTCCTTAATCAGTGCTAAACAACTGTCAAACCAAGACATTTCACCATGTAAGTCATCTTAAACTGAGCTTTCGGCACTTTACAGTGGGTTAAGCCGCGCCAATAGCGCCTCGACACAGCGAATCTGTTGATCCCACGGTCCCTGGGCTAGTCCAAACCGGCGCTGCTGCATCCATAGCTTCAGAACCGGCTCACTTACAGCGGTCCCAATCCATTCCAAGGCTACTCCATGCCGTACCGAGCTCAATCTGCATGCAGCCAGAGAACATGCGACACCGTAACGGCCTAGAAACCGCCAAGACCCGCTGCAAGCTATGACAGACAGGGACTCTTTACATCCATTTTGACTAACACCTGTGCCTATAACGACCAGCCGATTGTCCTTGTCTTCGCTACTGTGACACTATAAAGACCCCGTATCATCCAGTCCAGTCAACATTCCGCTTGTCCGCCCCGCCCCCTCGTCTGATTTCCGTGTTTTTCCGTTGGTCCTTGATCGTGTGTATTTTCTTGGATTTCTTTTTCTTTTCCTATCCATTTGTTGTGTTTTTCTCACTTGATTTGGGTGCCATTGTCGCTAAGCGCATACATTAAAATGCTTTCTCCTGCCTTCCGTTCCCGCGCCGTTTTCCAGGCCATCCGTGTTGCTGCGCCGGCGCGTGCTCAGTCTACCTGGGCCAATGTTCCTCTGGGTCCTCCCGTAAGTTTATATTGGTGTAGTTGCCGGAATTTCAGATCGCATTGCTAACTTTTAAAAGGATGTATGTTTATAGATCCTCGTTCACCGTCGTTATAATTCTAACAATATCAGGCCATTCTGGGTATCACCGAAGCCTTCAAGGCTGACAGCTTCGCTGAGAAGATTAACCTTGGTGCGCTCCTATCAAAACTCTCGTTGTATAAAACATGCGCTAACCAATTACAGGTGTTGGTGCTTACCGCGACGATGCTGGTAAGCCCTACGTTCTCCCCTCCGTCATTGCGGCCGAGAACAAGATCAACGATGCTCTTTTGAACAAGGAGTATGCGCCCATCACCGGCGTCGCTGATTTCACCAGTGCCGCCGCTAAGCTGGCTTACGGTGCCAACTCTTCTGTTCTTCCCCGGGTCGCCATTACCCAGTCCATTTCCGGTACTGGTGCTCTGCGCATTGGTGGTGCTTTCCTTGCACGCTGGTACCCTGGTGCTAAGAAAGTTTACCTTCCTAACCCCTCGTGGGCTAACCACGGCGCTATTTTCAAGGACTCCGGTCTCGAGGTTGCTTCTTACCGCTACTACGACGAAAAGACCATCGGCCTCGACTTCGAGGGTCTCCTGAAGGACCTTGATGCTGCTCCTGCTGGCTCCATCTTCCTCTTCCACGCCTGTGCTCACAACCCCACCGGTGTCGACCCTACTCCCGAGCAATGGCGCGAGATCTCTCAGAAGGTCAAGGCCAAGGGCCACTTCCCCTTCTTCGACATGGCTTACCAGGGCTTTGCTAGCGGTGATACCACCCGCGATGCTTTTGCTCTTCGTCACTTCATTGAGGAAGGTCACAACGTTGCGCTCTCCCAATCATTCGCCAAGAACATGGGTCTTTACGGTGAGCGTGTGGGTGCTTTCTCACTCGTTGCCGCTTCGGAGGAAGAGCGTGCCAAGATTGACTCACAAATCAAGATTCTTGTTCGCCCTATGTACTCGAACCCCCCAGTTCACGGCGCACGCATTGCCTCGGAGATTCTGAACTCACCTGAACTCAACGCGCAATGGCTGGGCGAAGTCAAGGGCATGGCTGATCGTATCATCAAGATGCGTGCTCTGCTGCGTGGTAACCTGGAGAAGCTGGGTTCTTCCAAGAACTGGGAGCACATTACTAGCCAGATTGGTATGTTTGCGTACACTGGTTTGAGCAAGGCGCAGATGCAACAGCTAGCCAAGGAGCACAGTGTGTATGCTACTCTTAACGGTAGAATTTCCGTTGCGGGTATCACCAGCGGTAACGTTGGCCGTCTGTCCGAGGCTATTTTCAAGGTTGCTGGTTAAATAAAGATGTAGGAAGGTTGGGATAGGTTAGGCGATCAGCAATGAAAACCAGTTTCTTGCCGCCAATTATATGTAGTAATGGAGAAGAAAACATAAACATATCATAAAATCGTAAACGTGTGTACTACCTTCTCAAGCGTCCAAGATCCTGTTCTACCTCACCCATAGCTTTGTCCATCTCTTTATAGGCTCTTCCTAGTTCCCTCATAAGCCTTTCCTTGCCTTCTTGGCCTTCGACACCTACACCGTACTCTGCAATTTCCATCCTCTTAGCCTTGATCCTTCCATCCATACGCAACTTGGCATCTTTAAGATGTCTTCTGTAATTGATTAAAGCAGAACGTACTTCGCGTGAATATACCTCCCTGCGTACTTTGATCAAGGCCAGTTTTGCTTCAGCTTCAACCCGTTGTGCTTCAAGGGCAAGAGCTTCTGCTGAACCACGAGAAACACGAGCAACAAAGAGATGTTTTGTTTCAAGGGCCGTGACTAGGCGGGAAAGGATCTCTATGCGCTTGTCAAGTTGAATTATAACTTGTTCTGTAGTTTGAATTCTTAGTTTAGCCAAAGCATTTTTTTGTGTCTCTAACTCCATAGACATCTCAGCATGATGAGCTGGTAGAGTCGCGATACATCGATGTATGAAGGAAGGATTTATAGTCGGATTAGCAACCCTTGAAACTGTCATGGCGGCAGTCTGTAACGAAGAAGATATCACGGGAGTGACTGTCGGGAGGAGTTCATCGAGATTACTTAATGGCGGAGAAGTTAATAGAGTCGCAGTAGTTGAAGGAGGCAATGACGGAGTTGTCAACAGAGTCGGTAAAAGCGGAAGAAGTGGTCCGGGATTAGGAGAGCTTTTAGCAGTTTGGATTGCGTTGAGAAGGAGAGATTTACGGGCGCTGGAAAGCAGATGAGCTTCTAGGGACTGTTTTTGTTAGCTTATGATGGTAGTAAATAGATTAAGTGGACAAACCTCCTGTATAGCTTGTTCCTCGGGGGATATTCCAGCTTTAGCTGTACAATCCCCATTTAACAAGTCCTCCAAAAGCTCACTCCATAACGCCGAGAACCCAGGGTTCTCCTCCAATACTTGCTGATCCACAGGCGGAAACATTGTCGATGACGTCGTTATGGATTATCATAGTTTCGACACTGACGTCTAATATCCAAGTTGAGCGCTCACCGCCAAATTCTGCCAGACATTAAAAACAGGCGGTGAAAATGTCCCACTATAAAAAAGACCAAAAGTATACGACGCCTGTACATCGATAGCTCAACGTGACTTGGCGACGCCAGTCTTTAACCGTCCAGCCCGGCGACGAGCAACAAACCAGCCACAATGTTCCGGCTCCCAACACTTCCACGGGTATTCTCAGCCCTGCCGACCCCCTCGGCCATTCGCCAATTCTCAACATCCCAAAATCTCGCCGTCAAAACCATCTCTTTGGCCCGCATCCCGACCGCATTCTGCCCGCCCTACCCATACGGCGAACGCCGTCTTTACAAGCAATCAAATAACGGTCTTTACGGGCTCTCCCGTATTCGCTTCGGAAACCACGTGTCACCCGGCCGGAACCCACACAAGCACCGCCGTACCTGGAAACCCAATGTCCATCTCAAACGCATGTGGAGTGCGTCACTGGGTGCCTGGGTTAAGACGAGAATGACGATTCGGGTATTCAGAACGATTTTGAAGGATAAGGAGGGCGGGTTAGATGCGTATATGTTGAAGAATACGGCGCAGCGTTTGAAGGAAATTGGCCCTGGTGGTTGGAGGTTGAAATGGTTGATTCAGCAAACCCCCGCTATACGTGCAGCCTGGGCCGCTGAAAGAAAGGCTCTTGGTCTTCCGGAACCCAGTGCGGAGGAAAAGGCTGCTGCTGACAAGGAGGCTGCTGATATGATACAAATCTCTATGGACTACGCCACACCAGGTGATATCAACAGAGTGACGATGGATCTACTTGCAGAGAGAAAGATGATGTTGACGCGCGCGGAAGACGAAGAGTTTGCCATTGGTGATGCGGAAGAGTTGGAAGGTGAGACAGATGGTGACTATCAGAAGGAGATTTTGTCACCTACTGATGGTGTTGTTAAGACGGCTTGAGAAGACCATAGCCTGTGTATATTAGTTTGTTTTGTTTTGATTGTACAATATTACGGTTTCTCGGCATAGAATGTGATAGAGATATGTGTTGAAAAAGTGTTTCCGTTATCATATTCACAGTATTCAAATCACAGTGCATTCATTATATATAAACTTCAAATGTTGGATATCAAATTGTCGTTATTTTTGTATTTACACATAGTAAGTCATTACACTATTTAAGCACCCTTGGTAGGGTCCTTCTCGAAACGCAAGTCCCAGCCGATCTGAGGACCAATCTTGGGCAGCTCATCCGCTACACTCTGCACATCCTTGTCACCTCTACCAGACACGCAAATGACAATATCCTGGTCCTTGGACATGGTCTTCGCCAACTCAATACCACCCCAGATACCGTGAGACGACTCTAAAGCAGGAATGATACCTTCCAACTGAGAGATCAACCGGAAGCCCTGGAAAGCCTGGGCGTCGGTGCAAGGAATGTAGGTAGCACGGCCAGAATCCTTCCACGCAGCCAGTTCGGGACCGACACCGGGGTAATCAAGACCGGCGGAGACGGAGTGAGTGTCAGTGATCTGACCCTCCTTGTCCTGGAGGATGTAAGTGCGGACACCGTGAAGGACACCTTTGGTACCCAGAGACAGAGTAGCAGAGTGACGAAGAGTGTCAACACCGTCACCAGCAGCCTCAACACCGAGCATCTTGACAGAAAGATCCTCAGCGAAGGGGTAGAACATACCAACAGCGTTGGAACCACCACCAACGCAAGCAACGACAGCGTCAGGGAGCTTGCCAGCAGCCTTCTGGAGCTGGGCCTTGGTCTCGCGACCAATGATGCTCTGGAAGGTACGGACAATGGTGGGGAAGGGGTGGGGACCAATGGCGGAACCGATAATGTAGTGAGTAGTCTCAAGCTCAGTGACCCAGTTACGGAGGGCCTCATTGACAGCGTCACGAAGAGTCTTGGTACCAGCGTAAACGGGAACAACGGTAGCGCCGAGCAGACGCATGCGGAAAACGTTAAGGGCCTGGCGACGGACATCCTCAGCACCCATGAAGACAGTGCAGGCCATGCCGAACTTGGCGCAGACAGTAGCGGTGGCAACACCATGCTGGCCGGCACCAGTCTCGGCAATGATGCGGGTCTTGCCGAGACGCTTGGCGATAAGAATTTGACCGAGAGCGTTGTTGATCTTGTGCGAACCAGTGTGGTTCAGATCCTCACGCTTGAGCCAGATGCGAGCACCGCCAGCGTGCTCAGTCAAACGAGGAGCCTCGTGAAGATGGCCAGGACGACCCATGTACTCGTAGTAAGAACGGTACTCCTCCCAGAAGCTCTCATCGTTAATCATCTTTCCGAAACCCTCCTCGAGCTCAGTAAGGCAGTCCATGAGCGCCTCAGGGACGTACTGACCACCGAACTCACCGAAGCGCATGGGGAGAGCACCGTGAAGCTCGTTCAACTTGCCAACAAGGGCGACGTCCTCAGCGTTGGTGTTGCGGGCACGGGCAGTCTCAGCCTGGGCGACAGCGACAGCCTTGCGGTCTTGAGAATCACGACCGCAGAGCTCGGCACAGAAGGCCTCAACGGCAGCGGGACCCTTCTCAGGACCAGCCTCTTCAAGGGTAGTGATAATCTTGGAACCAACAACAATACCCTCCGTGAGTTTGGCCAAGTCGGCGAAATGCTCGTGCTTAGAGACACCGAAACCAACGGCGGCGGGACGACCACCAGAGTACTTCTTGACGCGAGCCAGCAAATCAGGAAGGAAGTCGGTCATCTTTTCGGAAGCACCAGTAACACCCTGGCGTGAGACGACATAGATGAAAGAATCGGCGAGCTTGCAGAGGATCTGCATACGAGTCTCCGAGGTGGCGGGGGCGATAAGAGGAACGTATGACAGGCTGCGAGAAGCGCAAAGCTCGCGGAAGTGAATAGCCTCCTCAGGGGGCAGATCGACCAGAATGAAACCGTTGACACCGGCGGCTTTGCAGTCATCCATCAACTTGTCCTCGCCGTAGGCCAGGAAGGGGTTGTAGTAGCCCATAAGAAGAACTGGGACCTTGAGGCCCTTGGAGCGGGCCTCGGCGATCATGGCCAAAGTGTTGGTGATGTTGATACCATTCTTGAGGGAGACAGTGTGCGAAGTCTGAATAGTTGGGCCATCGGCAATAGGGTCGGTGAAGGGAGCACCGATCTCAATGATGTCTATAAAGAGCTGTGATTAGAAGTTTGAAGAACTGCAATTCCAGAAAGATCACTCACCAGTGCCACCACGCTCCATAGCGAGGAGAACATCGACAGTGGACTCCTTGGTAGGGAAACCGGCAGTCACAAAGGACACCAGCGCAGCCTATGGAGTGAGACATATCGTTAACATATGGCAAAGAACAACACTAAATTCTGCTTCATCCCTAAAACTTACCCGGTTCTGGGCCTTGCAGACTCTGAAGGTCTCGTTAATAGCGTCGGTCATCTTGAAATATGAAAAGAAGTCTGACTTCTAAGACAAAAACACAATCTTCAAGCGCAAAACAATCCAATGTAGGAAGCGATGTCGTAAATATATCAATATCCTGGTTGTACCGAATATCAATTAAAAGTGGGCCCTGTTGAGTGTGTGCAGATAAGATACAAGCGGCAGCCGGAGGGGTAATAGCAGTTTCAAAACTGGAAAATGAACAATGGGAACCCTAAACAAACGTGGGGGCAATTTTTATGTAGGAATGATGTGTTTGCAGTGAACTGGTATCACAAAAATGGTATAAAAAATGTAGAATATATTGAAAAAGGCAGGTACAGACGTGTTACAAGTGGTTAGTTTCAGTCTACTTATATACTTAACCAGGAACCAAACCACACCTTCTCAAACACTGCAAGTCCGCTCTCTCCGCATTTTTTGCCACGAAACAGTCGCCCTCCCGCAGTCCCCGCACCGCTTCCGCTAGAAAATTCGTCATGGCCGTTCCTGACTATACAGTTAACATATGACTAACTCCCGAAAAAGCGGCCCGTCAGCGGCCTCTTCTGTATTAGGTATAGCGCAGGGAAATCTTGAACCCTAGTCGGCGGTTCCCAAAGAGGTACTTTTATGGAAAATGTGGGGGCGGATTTGAGTTGTATAAGTTGGAGTTTTGTCATGGTAACTGAATATGTATTTTGAATGTTACGTTGTACATCATAACCCCCACAGAATGTACTTCTAGTGTAGCCCCAGAACAGATTATCCCTCATAAGCCGGTATCTTGGCCTCGGTTTCGCTTACACTACCCCTCATCGTGAAACAGCGCCTCCCGCTCTGGTACGATATATTCAGCCTTCCCCACCTTGGCTGACGTTCCTACCGCCTCTACAGTGGCACTCTTACTTAGCCGGCTATCCGAACTTAACTGCTTCGTTTAGGTCTACCCCGCACAATTGCCTTTGTGGGTTTGATACTGCGAGGTTCAGCAGTTGGGGGTGGCGTTCTCGTCTGTGACAACGTATCGGCCCGAGCCTCTTTACCTGTGGATCCGGTACCATCAGGTTTAGCACGTGAAGCCTCATTTGCTCCCATACGAGTTCCCTTAGATTTGGGAACTACACCCGAAGCTGGAGATACCCCGGGTTTAACTTGGTTAATGGACGTGAACCCCCAGGATTGCTGTCGTCCAGAGTGGGAATTTGGGTTAGAAACAGTCTTAGAAACAGGCGTGTTCTCAACAACACCAGGAATGTCACTGTCACCATCCGAATCCGAATCTGACGGTACTGGTTCAGACGTCACCGTGATGACCGCGCGCCTCTTAACTACCTCAGAAGTAGAGTTAACCTTTGTTCTCTTCTGTCTTGGTGGGTTCGATGTAACCAAAGTCCGTTTCGCAGGCTTGTTTCCCAACATAGACTCACTCTTCAGAGAAGTTTTTTCAACGCCGTCCGCTCTTTGTCCAATCTTAAATGTCTTGCCCCTAGCCCTCATACGCTCTGCCATAGAGCTCATGATAGACATCTCCGGCTGTTCATTTGTGGGCAGAGTAGCTGTTTCTTTGTTCTCGGGATTCTCATTATTGCGTGTAATTCGAGTAGTCCTCGATTTTCGTGTCACTGGTTGAAGCACCTCCATATCTCCTTGTTTGCCTAGTGATATTGATGGCACTGCTGGAACTGGGGATGCCTCAGAGACTCGAGACTGAGAGTTTATACTCGCCCAGTCACGAGTCACAAATGACTGTGTACTCGTCATGCGACGTATCTTAACTGGTTCGTCTGGAATATTGTCATACAAGTCGTCTGCTGTGTGGGCCACTGAAGTCTCACTAGGGATGTACTTAGGCCTCCTAACTACTGAAACATCACCCACGATGGCAGATACCATAGAAACATCGCCTACTGGATATTCTTCATCGGCCACTGGCAATTGGCCATCGTAAACAACGCTCGTACGCTTTTCCCTTGAGGCAGCCGATGTAGTATCATCAGTAGGCAGTTCCCGGTTCTTATTCGCCTTGCGTGCTCTCTTCTTGGCAGCCTTGATTGACTTGCGTACATATTCCTCAATGTCCGGGTCTTCTGGTTCCAGCTCACCATCCTCCGGTACCTCGAAATGATCAAACAAGATACGATCTCCTTCATCTTCACTCTGCTGGTAATATCCCATTCCCGGCAGTTCATGAAGTCGTGAGCGCTTAGAATCAGGAATAGCCATTCCAGGAGAACCAACAACCATAGAGTCTCCATCAATCGTGAGCACGGTCACATCAGCCTGGGTCGAGACTCCGTCGTCGAAGCTCATATCAGTAGGCAAGACAGACTCGTCACCTTCCGGAACTTCCCTGTCTGTCTGTGTGAGAACCGTTTCAACGGCCTCCTGCTCATCCCGCATCCTCATCTTTGCCCTGGCAGCCTGAGCCCTAAGATTTCTCATGCGTTTGCTATCTTGGCTTCGCGCGTCATCACCCATGTACTTCAGCCAAGTAAGATTGTGCCTGTGGAAGTCTACCAAAGCATCTACACTTCGATCGTCGGCAATCAAAAGTGTATCATGACCGAGAAGCGTTCGTTTGGGAAGATAACAGTTGGTTTTACCTGCCTTGCGACAATTTGAACAATTACAAATGCCCAGACATTTAGGGCATTGCCAGTTTTCCGTCTGTTGAACATCTTGGGGCATTTGGTCGAATGCCCGGTATAGTGAGCCATAGCAATAAGCCTCTTCACAGCCTGGCGTTGAACACTTGTGCACCTTGAAGTTGTGATCCGGTCGGCAGCAGACGTGACATTTGGTGAAACCCCGCATGACCTTTTTTTTCTTCCTCTTCACTCTGCCGTCTTCATCCACCGAGATCTCACATTCTTGCGTGTCAACTATCTTTTCCGGACCTTTGAATGGACGTCTCTTCAGCCCTTCTTGGCAAACCTGTGCTAAGGTTTTCTTGCCTTTCCGCTTGAGCACTAACTCGAGAGGCACCGGAGACTCTTTCACATCAACATATCCGTCGATTTGCAGGACTAGCTCTCGCCATTTTTCGTAATGTTCTACTAATTCAACCCAAGACCATTGCTCGCACCACTGTAGACTCGACATGCAAGCACAAGAACGGCCCATGGCATAGCACTCCATACAAATGTCGTAGACGTCTTCAACTCCGTTATGTAGCGTCCGAACACAGTTCTTACATGTGAGAAATCTGTTGAATATGTTGGCTCGACAAAACGCACATGTGACGCAGGAGTCAAACTCTAGATACTCCACATTTTTCTCTTTGAACCCGAATAGCTCGTCACCTAGAATATCGGCGAAGAGGAAGAAAAGTCGTCGGAAATCCGATTCTAGTGCCCGGCGTCTTGGGGACTTGGCGTCGTTAAGGAGTAAGCTCTCTAGCTCAAAAGGAAGCATACCAGTGAAAGTGTCTGCTTGTATCAGTTCCCCGTAGTACTTGTTGAGAGTAAAAAAGATGATAGCCTTGTTTTTATACTGTTCGTCCCGACAGACCAATCGCGCCTTTGGGAGTGCTTCACTCATAGCAAGCGCTAGGGTCTCTACAGTCGTTCGGTTCCAAGCTACCTTCATTGTTCGAGTTCCTCGATTCCAAACTTGATGTGGCGCTAATGGTGGAATCAATATGAAATCTCCCAACTTTTGCTCGACCACATACACTGGGAATGTTGCCTTTTTCCATGCATTGATCTGCGCAAAATGCTTCTCAATTTCAATATCGTGACCCAACATTGATAGGAAGTACTCGCGAACAACTTCTCGATCTTTACTTTCAGTCATGAACCAGATAGAGCTACCTTCAATATCCCCGTCTTCTGATTTCGATGTTTCAACCATGATGTTTTGTCCCAGACTAGCACACATTTCTCGGTGGGCTGGCGTATATGTTCCTTCATGACCGATGTAGCACATCATATTCTCTGCCCGCATGACAGGTGGAAGACTAGACATGAGATCTCCAGCTGGGGCAGATGATATAGTATCTGGCCGTTCTGAATCTTCTCCGGATGAGCGCGCATCGCGGTCAGTAACGTTTTCATTGAGATAAAACAAATTTGGTGGGATAATCTTGCGGAGGGCCTCTTCCCATTCTGGTGGACAATCGATATCTTTCAAATAAAGTCTCTGTCGTCGTTCGTCCCGAAAGTTATGGGGTTTCCACTGGCGAGCTAGTTTTGGTAGTGCCCGCAGGTAATGCCCCATAGTCATCGGTATATCAGTCTGTTTTGTGATATCACGAACAATTTCACCTGTCAATCTATATTAGCCACAGCTCTGAGAGAAGGCCATGCTACCTACGTTTTTTGTCATAATGTTCCTCCAACCAATCTGCCGTGAACAAGTCATTTGGTAGCACTTCATCCCACTTCTCGATCACCAGTGGTCTTCCACCTTGTATCACGTGAAGCAACACAAGCTTCTCGAACTCCTGTTGGCCTAAGTTCCGAATTTGAGAAACGGAGACACGAAGAACCCATTGGAAAGTTGGCGAGTTTTCTACTAAACTATGAAGGTCGAGATCCGGCGGGATAGGATCGAATTTGGCTTGGGGATGTAAGACGACGCCGCGTGACATTATACGTAAAGAATTTGGAAAAAGTCTGGAATGCGATGGATATTGACCATAGATGTAGTCCAAAAAGTCAATGTGATCAGCAGAATGTTGTTTGAACTATTTTGGGTAATACTGGGTCTCTAGTATCACGTAATATAAACAAATAGCAAATGCGACAAGAACCATTCACGCGCAGATGTTATCAAGCGCAATGGAACCTCCAAATCCTCTGTAACGAGAAAATAACTCTTAAACTGCAACCCCCCTGCCATATCCAAAATAAGGAATAGCATCCCAGTCGACACTTGTGTATGTACCCTTATTACGTATCAACCCTATCATTGGCTACATTCGCTTCTGTCACAGGTACGTTTTCCGCTGTCACACCAAACTGATATCTTAACTTCATCATAAAAGTGGATTTTGATCCTTCTTGATATACCTGTGTTACTCCCCGTTAGGGTTTCACGAAATTTCCTACGCTATAAGAGCTTAGTTGAAATATCTTCCTACAATATCAACTATTTGATTCTTTTTGCCATATGCCCGTTTAAAGGCATTATGTGACAGCCGCCATCTCTTTAGAATATCGCCTAACCTCCCGCCAACCCTCCTACTTCTCGTGCGGTATATACACTTATATCATTATCTATATCTTATTGGCATACACCACCAAGTCGTCACTATCGACAGGTAAGCTACTTGAATCCCATTCTAACTTATGAGCTAACATTATACTTAGTATGTTATCCCAACATGTTTCCCGCCTTCGTGGCGTATCGGTTACCCAATCTAGAGCCCTGTCTTCCATGACTCGTACAGTCGTGCCTTTTTCTCGTGCCCCACTGTATCTCATGAAACAGCGTCCTCAGGCAACCTCTTTGTCGCCCATTGGTTTCTCTTTCAAAAACCAACATTCTACTGAAGCCCGTCAAGCCGCCGCCGGGGCTCCTATCACCACGCCCGGGTTTGACGCTGATGGCCTCCCATTAGTTTACGAACCGCCTAAGACGGGGTTTCTTTCCAAACTTCCAGCTTCATGGGTTCCTTATGGCGAACTTGCCCGGATGGACAAGCCCGCTGGGACCTACTATCTTTGGCTCCCATGCGTCTGGTCTCTTCTAATGGCGGCTCCCATGGCTACCCCAATTGCTTCACCTTCCTCCATCCTGGGATTCTCTGCTCTGTTCGCTACGGGATCTTTTGTCATGCGTGGAGCTGGCTGTGCAATCAACGACCTTTGGGATCGCAACTTCGATCCACATGTTGCCCGTACTAAATTTCGCCCCATAGCTCGTGGAGCCTTGACCCCGTTTAAGGGCGTCATGTTTACCGGCGCGCAACTCCTTACTGGTCTCGTTGTTCTTCTTCAATTCCCGTTGCCATGCTTTTGGTATGCTGTTCCCAGTCTTGTCTTTGTTACGCTTTATCCTCTCGCCAAGCGTGTTACTTATTATCCGCAGTTAATGCTGGGACTTACTTTCGGCTGGGGTGCGATGATGGGCTTCCCCAGTCTTGGTATTGATTTGTTGAGCAACCAAGCTGCTCTTGTTGCTTCCGGATTCCTTTATGCTTCTAACGTTGCCTGGACAGTCTTTTATGATATGGTTTACGCCCACATGGATCTCAAGGACGATAAGAAGGCTGGCGTCAAGAGCATTGTTGTCAAACATGCTAAACACACCAAGAAGATCATGACAGCTCTGGCCACAGTCCAAGTTGGTCTCCTTACTGCTTCTGGTATTGCTGCCGGTTCCGGTCCGGCCTTCTTCACTCTGGGTGTAGGTGGCGCTGCTGCTACCCTTGGCCTTATGATCAAACGCGTTAGATTGAATGACGTCAAGAGCTGCTGGTGGTGGTTCTCTAACGGTTGCTGGTTCACCGGAGGTGCTATTGCTACCGGCCTCGGTGTTGACTATATCATCAAGTTAAAGGAGAGCGAGGAGCATATTCTCGATCAGGAGTAGGATTTAAGTCCGTAGATAGTCTCGGAATAAAACACCACTTAATGCCTTGTCATTACTGACAGACCCAAATTCTAAACTAATTGGCTCTCATGTCAAAATGGACTTGTTCTTCCATGTAATTGAAAAAAAAGAGAAAGACTTGACCAAAAACATGGCAAACATTCATTCACGTCACATGATAATCTAATTGTCGAGCCAGAGTGTGATTTTTTTCGTTTCTTTGTTTTTTGTTCATAACAGGCTTGAACTCCTTTTTATTTTAGGTCATTCATTGCCCATATCCGTGACTACCAGGACCCTCACCTGCCACTCTTGTTCGTGACAACCAAAGACTCCAGGGAAGGAAAGCAAATAACCCAAACAACTCGACTTTTGGAAAAGGCGATCCGTTTATGATCTGGGCTTCTCCTTCTTCTCCTTCCAGAGGGCCATCAGACCGACACCGGAAACCTTGACGACCTTGAAGCGGACACCGGGAATATCACCCTTGGCCTTGCCCTTGCGACCGAAACCGGCGAGAAGGACCTCGTCGTTCTCATCGACGAAGTTAAGGCAACCGTCGTTGGGGACTATTAGAAGCGATTGTTGTTAGAGAACTGGACTATGGGGTGGTATGAAACTCTTCGTAGTGAGGCGTATAGTGGGACATACCGAAAGCAGTGACCTTCTTGGAGTTCTTGATCAGCTGAACACGAACACACTTGCGAATGGCAGAGTTGGGCTGCTTGGCTTCGACACCGATCTTCTCAAGAACGATACCCTTAGCGTGGGAGGAACCACCAAAGGGAGAGGACTTGAAGGCGGTACCCAGGGCACGCTTCTTGTAGGCAAGATCAGCCCACTTTTGATCTTTGCGGTTGGTCCGCAGCTTGCGGGCGGAGTTAAGACCACGAGGCATGTTGACTAATGGAATAACTGGCTGTTAGCAGGTTGCCGTTGGGTGTATCTGCCAACATCTTAGTGTTGTCCAATCTGTATCGCGTGCGTTCGAGAAATTTTGAAGTGCGGAATCTGGTGGTGAATGAGGCGGGGTGATTTTATAAAAACAAAAAGACGAGGTATGGCGGGTATATTGGCTTGGTGTTCATGAAACGATGCCGTGGTGGATTTCCATCGTTGGCGTTTAGGCGTTTATTTGTTCTTTATTTGCGATTTCGAATGAAGATGGTATATTTGAACTTCGAGTGATGGTGACTTTCAATACGATGGCGATTTTTCGCTCAAACAAAATGATCGATGCATGGCGATACAGATAGGACAACAAGACGTAGGGGGCGGCGGCGACAACAACATACCGGATTAATGTCGTGGACGGCTTTGGTTGGTTTGGAGAGAGAGTGTCGGAGACTGGAAGAATCAACTAGATAGACTGATGATCGAGCAAACGCAGCAAAGCAGTATCAGGCCCGCAATTTTTTGGTTGTAGGGTCGAAAAGCCCTACTTGGGAGTCTATTTTTACTAGGCATGACCACCAGAAACTTGCACCTGGTGCGCAAAATGCGCCACACATCTAGTCTTGTGCGTTCAGATCACGTGCCGATAAGATAACAATGGGCCCAGTCATGACCCCATGTTGTGGCGCTACTTGGAGTGGTGAGATTGGAATCCTTCCCATGCAGGCAAGGATGCGTATGGATTCCGGTGACAAGGATCGCGCATTGTCAATAGCGCTGACTGGCGATTTTAGGTAGACGTCATCTCGTTTGTACGAGTTCACTACGAATAACAGTCTGGACTCCAACGTGTGAACCAACAAGGACGCTTTTTCTTATCTTATTTGTTGCTATTTGTTGCCCCGTATTATCCCAAATATTGCTATCTGTTTAGTTTACAACTCCCTTATCGTTACATTTAAAATGGCGACCCATATCCCGTCACATAGGCCTACTGGCTCAAGTAGTGATGCCACGCCGACATTTGGCGGACCTTCTTTTCACACAAAGCCACTTAATCAGTCCAATCCATCACAATATTCTAACCCAGGACTCGGCCAAAGTTTCCCTACTTCGGGTCAAACACCCAGCCATACCAAGGTACCCTCTTACGCGGGATCCTTTAGTGAGTCGGGTACCATACCTCAGCGGCCTGCTCCACGAAAGCCGCCACAAACGATGGACCGTGACAGATCGGATGCCCTATGGGCAGAAATGCAGGCGACATTGGAAGAGGTTGAGCTATCGGCTAGTGGTGGTACTCATATCTTTGGTGCGGAGCACGACAGAAAACTCGCCGAACTACGGGCCGAACAAATATCTCTTGCGCAAGCCTGGGCCAGAAGTGAAGCTGACGAGGTTATCGACACTAAGGCTGAGAAGGACCCTAAGGCGCCCGTTTCTGTTATTGGTGATTCAACGCGGGAGGGAGACGGTAGTAAGAGTATTGGCTCCGGTCCCCAACCAACGACTGCCAGTGTTGTAACTACAGAGACCACCAAACCCAAAGTGCAAAGCGGCGCAGAGGTGGATATGTTATTGGCTCGCAAGCGCCGTGAGGCCAATGACATCTATTTTGATCGGGTGAATCAGGGAGTTATCGATGTTGTTGCAAAGCTCGGCGATGTCGCTGCCGCTATGAGTGCCGTTGAGCGAGAGAGTCGCAGTGTATGGAACGGCGATGATAGTTCAAATGAACCCCGGTGATGTCTAATTGATTGCGATTTTCTCCAAGATACACGAACTATACACACAAGACTGTTCTCTCATGATAGTGTAGTACACTAAACGGGTCACTGCATGATTGTTGGTATTGGTACCTTCATCTACCGGAGACACCCGTACGGGAGGTGACTGATTCGACGGGATAATAAAAAAATACTCCCTTGTGCTTTGTCGCCTAACAATGGCTACTACGTAGTCTCATCATTACGCTGCATGTCCCAATTATGCCTTAGATATTTCCCATACATAGGCTACGGCAGCTGATTTTACGTTACCGTTGTGCAGAGACTCCAAATAACTATAGACCAATACAGACTATTCATTGGGTTCAATCAAGTGAGCTCATGTTTTTGATTACATTCCTATAAACAGGTACACATGTAAATGAATCAGAAAAGACTCGGCGGCTTCATGGATTACATCAGGGCGGGTTCATTGACACAGTATAACCCATTTAGTGGAGGGCCTAGAATGTGAAACCAGAATCTAGTCAGCTGCCACGGAGTGGCAACAGCTGTTGATGGAACTGTCGCCCCTTCCGCCTTACCATTTGCGGAACGCCAGACATGCATCACATGCAACGCCCAGGCCAAGCGGGCTAGACAAAGGCATCGCTATCAAGGTTTCATTTCTATTGACTTCTGCATCACTTGCGTTTATTTAATAACCTCTTTCCCAGCTACATCTTTTGCGTACATATATCCATCACACGACACTTCATATCGCTGGCGACTCTATCACCTGACGATTGATAATAATAATACGACCTTTAATAACAATCCGATCTAAACCTATTACACCATCATATCAAATCCATTCCTAATCCCATTATGCGGCCTCTTAATTTGCTCGTTGCTGGTCTGGCTGCTTTCCAGGGCGCCGCTGCTGTTGATGTCGAGCAGACTGTCATGATCACATATCAGAAGACTGCTCCCGCTGTCGATAGTCTCATTAACCAAGCTGTCAGTGCCATTGAGAAGGCCGGTGGCCGGGTTACCCATCGCTTTGATCTCATCAAGTGAGTTATCCAACCTTCTGTCTGAAAACCTGCTTCGGTTTTTAGGCCCTTCTTCTCATCGTATAACAACGTACATGTTGTTAATTCTACTTTACTTTGATGGTTTACTGATACTTATTCAATTGTAGGGGATTCACTGCGAAGGCGTCTCAGGATGTCATTGAGTCTATCCAGACCTGGGGTGGTTCTTACGTCACCATTGAGATTGACCAACCCGTCAGCATCACCAAGCCTAAGGCTCACTAAGACTGGACAACCGGTACTTGTTGTTCATGTCGGCCATGATGTCTGGTCGTCTCGACAATTTTACGGCATCGCTATGCATAAAGATAGTCCAGTTCATTTGTTTTGTTTGTTGCGCAGTCTTGCCCTTGGAGTCTGTTTCTAGATTCAGTAGCTAACTCCCTCAACCGTCGTTGATGATGATGCAAATCATAGTCTCAACCTGGTTGTTGATCTGAAATGGTTCCTGGGTGTATTGAATCGCGAGTAATTCTTTTCTGCATGTGGTGTATTTTTATGGGGCGCACGGAGTTTTCACTTTTTATTCTTCAATGAATCAAAATCATATTCAGTTTATGATGTTCGATGTTATCAATCAATTGCACTGAATGTGCTTGTGATGGGGCTCAAATCTATTTCGATAATGTGACTCTTCCATGACCTGATAACCGACTATACATATATACATACATGAATGCGTAATTGGATACAAGGGATACACTATATTATGTATGATAGAAGACCTCTGAATATATATACATTCTCATGATGTCAGTAGTGAATTATTCGTCTAGGTATCTCAAGTTATCAACAGTTTGGCCGGTGCATGTTTCTCAACTTTAACTAAATTTAACCGCACATCTAAAACAGACTAGGGCCTGTCAAATTCCATAGGCGTTGTCATCTAGGGGCTGTATTTATAGCATGTACATATGTCGATACCTCCCTACATTGTGCTCCTAGTTCTTAACGAGGGGAAGGAACGCATTCCGGAAGAACTATATTCATGCGCCCTTCCATAGTATAAACTATGTAGCGTGAATCTCAGCCTCATTTTCTATGCTAACAACGTGTTGTGTCTACATTTCTCCTGTCGATTCTTTGTTGCATCCATTAATAATCTTTTCTAAACAGTCCGCACAGTTAAACTTGCCCCAGTTCGCATCACTATTTATGAGGCCCTTGGGACCCACATCTCTTTAGAGCTTGACCTAAAGTCATCAGTTACATCATCGAACAAAGTGGAGCTTAAACACCGAGCGTTGTAATCCGCAACCGCGGTATATCCTCTGTTGATTAGAGAACCCAACACCAGATTGAGGACTTGTTTTTTTGCAACACATATAGTTGGTCTAGTTGCAAGTATCCAGGTAAGATAACCTGCCAATAGCATCAATCCCGTACTGGTCCACGAACAAGACTTTCGTATACCTTACAGCCTCAACAACTTCACATGGATGTATGCAAATACACACAGGCGTTTGCTCAGAGGTGTCCGATAGAAAGCTAGGATTTGCCATTTTCCTTCATCCTTTGGCCTCGCTTGAACCCCTCATGCCCCTCACCAACACAGACTGCTGAATGCCAGCTCGAATGCTTCGTCACATGTCTAACCCAATGGCCTTCTATTTAGAGCCCAAATCAGATTAGAGCTGTTCTCTTAGATTGTGCCACGTTCGCCCAATTTGGTGACATCTGACAAAACAGCCAGCAAAGGAATCTCAACATCGACCGCCAATCCGGTTGCAACTTGTCTCTATTTAATGGTGCAGCCGATAGGCCCATCACTACTATAGCAGGTTTTGCATCGTAACCGCCATCCTTCCCCTCATATTGCTGCAGTTGGTCCGAGCATCCCTTATTCTCAACACCCCCGAACCTGCTCCTCACTATCAGCCCGTCGTCTTCGACCACATTTCCGAAATACAGTTGCCCGCTGAGGCTGTTTCTATACGGAAACTAGAAGAGCCTGCTGGCAACTTTCAAGATGCCTTCCGGTTTGTCTCCCGACGAGGCTCTTATCGAGTGGGTAAGTTATGGAAATTTATTTGGCCGTTGCTCTCCTGTGACGGTGATGTCTTTGTAGCCACGATCAAATGGCGGGGCAGAAACTGCCCGCATATACCACCATACCTTTCACCTACGGGCCCGACCTTTGTTGCGAAGCCTGCATAATAGGACGGCTACAGAGAGCGAAGCTTTTACGAGTTTGGCCTACATTTTCCTTGCGGTGACCAGAACATAAAACTAATTGGCATCTTTATGTGTACAGATCAATAAGGGACTGCCCATCACCACCCCGATTCACTCTATAATTGATTTGCAAGATGGTATTGCACTCTCCGAAATTCTCGCCGATCTTGACTCCGAATACGATGGAAGCGACATTGACAAGGACCCGGCCTCCTCTACTGAGTGGTTGACCCGTAAACGCAACCTCCAGGCAGTCTACAAGGCTTTATTCCGGTTCATTCACAGGTCCTGCCCCGAACTTGAAGTCCTCGCTCGCCTTGTCGACATTCGGGAGATTAGTGATAATCCTAGTGCCGCTGGTGTAGCTTCGGTAGGTAGTGTTAAAAGCATACTCGCGGTTCATACTCTAACGAATCTTATCTATATAGATTCTGTACATTCTGATAGCAGCGGAGTTCTTAGGACCTAACCCGCAAAAGTTTGTCAGTCGGTTGCGTGAACCTGGCCGCTTCGACCAGGACATTATGTTCCCAATCCAACAAATCATCATCAACCAGCAAGAACTTATCGATTCAGAAAAGGAGAAGGCCAGTAGGGAGAACGAGTCAGCCGATGTTTCCATGGCAGAAGATCGTGACGACAATCGCGAATATGAAGAGGAGAAGGAGTCACTCATGGTCGAACTAGATCTTGCCCATAAGGCACACGCCGACGCTGTTACACGCTTAGAGAACTTGCAGGACAGCTATGAAGAGTTGAAGGCTGAAGAATCTCGGCTGCAACGAGAGGTCGATGTTCTTCGCAAGATTACGCAAGACGGCGCTTCAGATTCGCAAATCATCCGGGTTTTGGAGGACAAGATCAAAGAGCAGGATGAAATCATTGCCAACCAAGAGGCTCAGGTTGACGACGATCGGGCATTGAAGGCCAAGCTCAACAATGAGCTCAACACTCTGCGCCAAAAGAGTGACCGGGCTGACCAGCTTGATGATGAGTTGAAAGAGATTAAATATCGCATGGAGGAACTTTCCAGAAAGGCCAACGCGGCCGAGAGATACAAACAAAAACTTGAAGGTCAACAGCATCTCCAGCGCGAAGTACAGAACCTGCAATTCGAAAAGGATCAACTTCAGGAGTCACTCCAAGGCCAAGAAAAGCTTATTCTGCGGAATCAAGCTCTCGAAAAGAATCTGGCTGAGGTCCGCCGTCTGCATTCGGCTACCGAGGGCGAAGTTTATGAGTTGACGACTCAGAAGCAGATTCTGGAGGAAGATATCCGGACGCTACAGCATCAGATTGCACTGATGGAGGAGCGCAAAGCACATGACGAAAGATTTATTCTTGAGCTACAAGAACAGCTCAACAGCGCCGAACCGCGAGCTGCTGTGGATATTCCTAGCGCAGTCACCACCGGATTTAGCTTGGAGGACGAACTTGAGGGTGCGGGTGACTCTTCTCAATCAAATCTTCAATTGGAGATTTCACGCCTTAAAGCGGAGAATGATATTCTTCGCAAGGGTCTTGGTGGCTCCTCTGAAGCCTCTCGTCTCAAGGACGAACTTGACGAGGAGCGTCGCAGACACAACCGTCTTAAGGACCAACACGATGAGGTCATGACTAAGCATGCTATTGCCGAGCAGCAACTCGGCAACATGATTCAAAAGGCTGTTGATGGAGGGTATGATATTTCGAACCTAGACTCGTGTTATATCTTACTAACGCCATTTATAGTGACGAGGCACTCAAGTTCCTTTCTGATAGACTCAAGAAGACTACAGCTGAGCTGGACACAGAGAAGGTCAAGGTCGAAGAACTTGACCGGCAATTGGTCGATAAGGATCGTGACCTGATTAGTGCCCGTACCGACCTGTCAATAGTAGACAAGGACAAGCTCGAGATGATCGAAGAACTAAAGAATGCGGACAGCCTCATGTCAGCGTCTATGCGTACGGAGCTAGACGCTATGCTTCTCCGCAATACTAACATCCAGGACGATTTGGATCATCACCGCAGCCGGCTTATCGAAGCCCTTCTCGCAAAAGACCGGTACCATAAGGAGCTTGAAGAGTTACAACAACAAGCTAGTCTTGGCCAGTTAACTGGCGTAGCCGCGGAAACCACCCAAAAGCAGCAAGAAAAGATCACGAAGCTCCGCGAGCGTCTCCAGCAACGCTCATCGGTAAGTCGCTTTTCTACGGCCAGTTTTAATGACAACTTTGGCAATAAATTTGATGTTTCGGAACCCAGTCACAACCGGCGTCGCGTCTCCGACGACATGAGCCGGTTTAGTCCATGTACGACGCCGCGACGAAATAGCCGCAACTTTAGCTCCGGCCGAGACCACAGCCGAAGTTGCGAGCAGAGGCGAAGGCCATCATTGCAGCACAACGTTAGCGTTCCCGAAGATTCGGATGTCACGACCGTTGATGATCGCTTTTTTACAAAGCTATGCAATCAGCCGAAGAGGATGCGCCGTAGACGGCCATATACCTATCATCATGCCCCATTTGGGTCGTTTTCGGCGTTAGCCGGAGAACACGATACAGTGCCGGGCTGGATGCCAGGCAGCGTCGCGGTTGTGGACTCGCCTCGTTCTGCTAAGCAAGCTGCTTTTGAGTACGTGGAGACCGTCGGCGATGGCAGTCCAAGGACAGTCAGTGCTGGTCCAATGTTTGTCTAGAGCACCCTGCGGCTGTCTGCTGTGCTTCTCGGGATTTGACCTTTGCTGTTGTCTTGCGTAAAAGAAATACGCTCTTTGTCTTGTGATGTGAACCAATTTGAACTAACACTGGTCTCTTTTTTTTCAATAGCAACTTGAGAAGGCCGAGCACGAGAAGCTCGAGTATCAACGCAAGTACAAGGCTGCCCTGGATGGCGAGGCCTTTGTTGAGCAGAGAGTAAGTGGCAGCTGAAAGACACGATTCACCCACTATACAGTTGATACTAATTGTCTTTTGTAGACGGCGTTTGAGAGTATCATTAAAAACCTTCAGCGCGAGAATAGTCTCGTTACCACGGCGTGGTATGACGTCAACAGCCGCATTCGGAGCTCGCATGTCGTCGTACAGCGGCGCCAGGATACACAGCGCAGCTGGATCGGCAAGCAGCGCCAGATGGTCAACAATGGTCAGTAATTTCCCGATATGCTTTCACGTTACGCAGAACAAGCAACTGACTTGAATTATCACCAATTTGGTAGCCCCTCCGAGACGGTAATTGCAAACTACCCAACTTGGACACAGCACGCAGATTGCTGACGGAGCTGTCCACTTTGGTTGGGGCGGTGATGTTTTATGTCTCCCTTCACGTACCAATACCTCTCAGTAGCCACCCGGATGCAGAGTCGCTGCAAAAGTGGTTCTTGGGTGCATGTTGCCTGTGTATCATGATCCTACACTGGTTGCATAGTTGTATGGTGTTTACGATGCTGATACCTTTATCCCTGTACTTTGCCATTGATCCATTCGTCGCCAATGCTCAATCACGACAACGACAACAACGACAAGAAAAGCAGCGGCAATTATCGACTGCATATACAAGAGGTTCGACTGAACCGCCATGTCCAGATCCAGCACTCGCGGTATGCGTTTTATTGCCTTGCTGTTTGATGTTGGTGCTTCAGTCAATGCTTGACGTCGTGTGCAGTGTGCTTTGTCGATAAGTCTGGTGTCTTGAGCATGTTTATTGTTGTTTTGTGTTTGTTTCTTGCCCTATATCACTTTTGATCTGTTTTATTGTTTACATTTCCCGGCGCTTGGCTTGTTGTTGTTTTTGTTCTCTATAGAGAAGGATTTAAATGTTGGGATATGATGCGGAGTGTTTTTTGTTGAAGTAGTAGTAGTAGTAGTAGTAGTAGCCAATAATGTGTCAGCCTATCGGCTTGGCCTTGAGTTCAATAGCATTTGTGTGAATTGTTTTACGGATCTAAGTTTCAGTAGTGATTGCTATTCGCATGGTTGATGTTGTACATGGTGCAACAGTTGGATAATATACAAGAAAGAAACCGTCATCATTAATTTAGCACTTTATAGACACAAAAAAAGGAAGACGCCAACGCCAATTTGGTACATCCAAATCTACTTCTGGAAGACCTTGAGCACGTCAGTCCAGACGGCGCTAGGGCTCTGGCTGGCGTCAATGCCGGACCAGATACCAGTCTTCTGGTAGTAGCCAACAACGGGGGCAGTCTGGCTGTGGTAGGTAGCAAGACGCTTCTTGAGGGCCTCGGCGTTGTCGTCGGAGCGCTGGACAAGGGGCTCGCCAGTGATGTCGTCCTTCATGGCGACCTTGGGGGGGTTGAAGGTAGTGTGGTAAGAACGGCCCGAGGCGGGGTGAACAAGACGGCCGGTGATACGGGCAACAAGGAGAGAGTCGTCGATCTTGAGCTCAATGGCGTGCTGAAGCTTCTGCTTGCGCTCCTCAAGCATGGCGTCGAGACCCTCGGCCTGGGGAACAGTACGGGGGAAACCGTCAAGGATGAATCTAGAATAGAAACCGGGGTTAGTGGCGATTGTGTGTGGGGGGTAACAATTCAGTACTTACCCGCCCTTGCACTCGGTGTTGTTCTCAAGCTCGGCCTTGATCATGCCAATCATGATGTCGTCAGAGACCAGGCCGCCAGCGTCCATGATCTTCTTAGCCTCGATACCAAGAGGGGTCTTCTTGGAGACCTGCGAGCGCAGCATGTCACCAGTGGCCTAATGAATAAGACAGACATCTGTTAGTAAAAGTGTGACGTATGTTTGGGTGTTTGTTTGTTCGTGGAAGCATATGAAGACCCGAGTACCCGGAAAATGCGACATGCTCAACGAATTCCGGTTGTCGGAAGCCGGGCCGAGATCCGTGAGACACTACAAACAACCGGGTAGACTGGTGACGGGAGTAAAAGTCGGGATTCGAGTTTGAAAGCGAGAATCAACGTCGAAAGAGAAATAAACGTACAAGGTGGCAGCAGCTGAACTTCTCCTTGATCTTGGGGGCCTGAGTACCCTTGCCTAGAAGACGCGCGAGAACATTAGTTTTCAATGGCCGTCTTTGGAAGTGCATTGGAAGTCTAGAAATGGAAGTTCGCAACGAAGCCAAACAAGCGACCTGTCAAACGAGGGCAAATTTCCGGAGAGCTCTCACTTACCGGCACCGGGAGGACCAATAAGGATCATGCGGATGGTGTCGGTGGTAGCCTTGCCAGCCAGACGGTCCTCGAGGGCCTTGAGACGGCCGTCGAAGGTGTTGACGACGGAACGGAGGCGCTGAATCTCTTGGTCGGCCATTGTGAATATATTGTGCGGTCAAGAAGGGTTGAGAAGTTCGGATTTTCAGGTCAGAGGGTTAGCGAAACGCTGAGAAAGGGTATAAAAAGAAAGAGCGGAGAGGCGTGTATTATGAAGACGGTTGAAAGGGTGACAAAAGTTGGATTGCGGAAAAAGGAAGAATTAGAAGGAAGAAAAGAATTATGTAGTTTTAAGCTTTGAGGGTTTTCAGTTCGGTCGGTACTAATATCGCAGCCGCTAGTTTTTTTCCTGTTTTTTCGTAGGTGCTCAAAAGTAAGTCGGCAGCTAATTTCGGGGCAGGACGGGGGAAAAGCGTCTCAACAAAGATGCGTATAAACGTCTAAAGAAAAACGGCAGAGATAATGCTGAGATTGATAGTGATTATATATATATATATATATATAACAATAAACACAGTTATCAGGAACCGTGAAATGTGTTCTCTACATGTGTCCGATGTCAATTGCAGTTACGTTGCTGCGTTGGACTGGATTTGCCAACGGTACAGAACATGCCAGCACTGGCTTCAGGAACGGACCCGTTTTGGCACCTGCTTTTCTGGACCTGCTTCTCTGCAACGAAGACTCCGACAGGGGAAGTCGCCAACAAAATGTAACGGACCTGGATTTGTTCCTAATATTCACGTCCGCGACATGATGGAACCTATAATATCGTCTGTATGTGCATACTTGCATATGTACATACGTTTCAATGTTGTTATCTTTGATTGCCTTGGCAACTTGTTGTTCTATGGATTTTGTACCTTTGCATGTAGCTAAACTAACCTCGGCTGCTGACCCCGTCAACGGAGTCCCGACGTTGAATTATACGTCGACTACATCTCTGGTGACACATGTGATCCTAGCCAAAATCTTATGACGTCGACCAGCCTTATGCTTAGACGATCGCATCATGCGGTCCCTGCTACCTAGCTTGAGCCTCATTTCGTGGTATTTCACCGAGAACCGCCGGTTAACTTGTCCCAGACGATCAGTTCGTCCAAAGGGACATGTGCTGCATCACTTGTATTTTATGGGCCGCCTGTACCTCGTGGGTCCTTCTGTAAGTGGTACAACTACATTACTACATAACATTGTCCGCTAAGTTCCGTTTTACCGTGAAACGGACATCCTTAACAGCGGTGGTTGTAAGATTCACGAGTATATCCCTGTATTCTATTTGTCTGTCTACAAGAAGTCTCTTCTCCTTTATACATACATATGTATAGGATATCCGATCAATCCCTTACGGATCCCCAGTTTCGTCCGGTATCGTTTGTTCAACATGAGTCGACCTTCTCAACAAATATCGTCCTTGATCTTTCAATGTTAGGGATATAAACCCTAGAACATCTTAGTCACGTTTTCGTCAAACTGGTCGAGCCCCACCATTCAGTTCCTGATTGGTCCATTGCGTAGCTATCCAAAGGCAGCCTTGGACCTACGACGACCTCAAGAGTGTGTACTGAAGCCACTGACGATAGGACCTACAGACATATGAGGTTGATAGTAGACAAGAAACTGTAGATTATTAGATGCAGAAAAGTTTCTGTGCTTTGTGTTTTATGTAAAGACCTTAGAAGCTCATTTCAACTCAATTCCAACTTTACAACCTTATTAATTGTGTTTTACCTGCCCTTGATTGCTCTGTACCTTCCCACTAAACCTGGCGCGCATCGACCATCTACAACGTCATCCAGCCTTGTGAATCTTGGTATTCTTTGGCCAACATACAACAAGTTCGTCTCCATCTTGACAATCTAGTTTATTAACCCTCATCGTGCCAATTACTTTACCCTTCTCGCAATCCAATTGGCTATTAACCGCCGTTATCTCTCGACAAAAACGATTCCAAGTGTTTGTTGCACACCGAAAAGCGCATACAGCTACCTGCCCCTCACCTCTTAATACCCAGACCGGATCCGTCCCGCATCAAATCTACAATGCCTGAGACGAACGCCGAAACCACACCTCTTCTGGACACTACCGTGTCAGTGGCGCCTATGGTGCTTCTGTCCGTTGTTGACCACTACAACCGTTCTGTTCCCGCCTATTCCAAGAAGCGCGCTGTGGGTGCCCTGCTGGGCCAGAACGATGGAGAGACTATCAGAGTATCCAACTCATTTGCTGGTATGTCTCTTTAGATCGCTATCCCATGTGTCTACTAACTAGTTTCCTATGCAGTTCCATTCGAGGAGGATGAGAGCAACCCAGCCGTGTGGTTCCTTGACCATAACTACATTGAGTCCATGAACGAGATGTTCAAGAAGGTCAACGCGCGTGAGAAGTTGATCGGCTGGTACCACACTGGTCCCAAGTTGAGGGCGTCAGATCTCCAGATCAACAGTCTGTTCAAGCGCTACAACCCCAACCCCGTTCTGGTCATTGTCGATGTCCACCCCACCCCAACCAGCGTTCCTACCGATGCCTACATGGCTATTGACGAGATCAAGGATGTAAGTTAAGACTAAACTAGCCACCCTAGGAACCAATCTAAACACAAAATCTTTCCTATAGGACGGTACTACTTCTGGCAAGACCTTCGTTCACACCCCGTCGACCATTGAGGCTGAGGAGGCCGAGGAGATTGGTGTCGAGCACCTTCTCCGTGACATCCGCGACGTTGCCGTCGGTTCGCTCTCTACGCGTCTCACCAACCAACTTCAGTCGCTCAAGGGCCTCCACACTCGCTTGCAAGACATTGGCAAGTACCTGCAAAAGGTACTCGATGACGAGCTCCCTGTCAACCATACCATTCTCGCCAGTCTCCAGGATGTATTCAACCTCCTTCCCAACCTGGCGGCTCCTAAGGATGGTGATTCACACGGAAGTGGTGACAGTGGTATTGGCGAGCTCCAACATTCGCTCAATGTCAAGAGCAACGATCAGCTCATGAGCATCTACCTCAGCAGTTTGATCCGCGCCATCACTGCTTTCCACGATCTCATCGAGAACAAGATCCAGAACAGACAGCAAGCCGAAGACGCAGAGCGTGAAAAGCTCGAGGCCATCGAGGCGGAGAAGAATAAGGACAAGAAGCCCGAAGGTCCTCAGGATATTGACGCCAAGGACACACCGCCAGACAATGGCAAGACTGGCGAGACAAAGAAATAGACGAGGTCTAGATTTGATGAGACATGAAGAAGGGGAGTTCAATAATTACGAGTACATTTTGTGTTATGACTGCATTTTTTATTTCTTACATCAACTTGCTTGTGACCGTTCATTTATAGTTCAAACATGATACCGGCCATTTCCTCTATGGTGACGTTTTTCGTAGATATAGTGTCTTGTCCGATCCCACATCTTTCAACTAGAACACATGCCAATATGTGTTTACAAACAGGAGGCACTATTTCTCTTCCTAATCCGCCGAACAAATCCCCAATCAACGAATCGCTACTAATATCTTCATGAGCAACCGTCTGACAAGCCTCTAATCTATCGTTTCTCGTCAACGGTGTCTCATCGTTGTTTCCCCCCTCTTTATAGACTTCTTTATTTGTTGCCACCAATAAGTCATATGTGAACCCAGCGCATGTACATGACCATGCCGATAAGCTCACGATATTTCCCTTGATCCCGTTATTCTTCTTTCGTTTTGCACCAACAGTTCCCGTCGAAGCAACGTGGTACCGTGGGGTGATCTGGTCGTCGCCTTCTACCGTCTCGGGTACTAGTCGGGTTAGCAGTGAATGGTCTATGAGATCAAGAGCCGGTAAAAGATGATGAGGATATATGAGGTGGAGAGTGGTTAGGGTTGGCCTATGTCGCTCAAGTGGGTTTGAAGAGGATTGTGTAGGTGGTGTTGAAAGGAGAGACGAAAGGAAACTCCGGGAAGTTGGAAGTGTCATGTTTGATGAAATTGTTGATTGTGAATAAGATAGAGTAAGAAGGTATCAATTATCATTGTTATCCATTGAATTATACATGTCACACAAAACCCCGTGGTTAAAACCCTAAGCTTCGATCTTCAACCAATCCCGTGGGTTTTTCAACACCTCAACCAGTTCCGCCTCAGGACTATTCTCCTCTGGCTCATGGCAATACAGCCATGAGGCTGTCAGAGGCAAACTCATGAGAATACTCTCAACACGGGGACCTGGAGTGTTCAAGCCAAAGCTCGTACCACGGTCATGAACAAGGTTGAACTCAACGTATCTACCACGGCGAATCTGCTGCCATTCCTTTTGCTCGGGGGTGAACGGCATATCTTTCCGGCGTTCAATAATGGGGAGATACTGCGGGAGGAACGCAGTAAGGCAGTTCTGGGCAAGACCGAAAAGAGTCTCCTTGTCGGCTTCATTGGCGCCAAGATCGTCGAAGAAGATACCGCCAATACCGCGAGATTCTAACCGGTGCTTGTTGTAAAAGTATTCATCACACCACGTCTTGAACCGTGGGTAGTAAGTGGGATTCGTCTTGTCGCAAGCATCCTTGATCACCTGATGGAAGTGTACGGCGTCTTCTTCAAAGAGGTAGGCGGGAGTTAAATCACAGCCTCCGCCGAACCACCACGCACCGTTGGAGCCGTCTTCCCGAGTAGTTTCAAAGTAGCGGTAGTTCAGGTGAACAGTGGGAGCCATGGGATTTCTAGGGTGTAACACCATACTCAATCCACAAGCAAAGAACTGTAACGAGTCTACATCGTCACCCACAAGACTCTTATGGTTGGCGGCCATACGCATGATAGCCGGCTTAGGCAAAGTTCCATACACAACGGAAACACCCAACCCCGCCTTCTCGAAAACAGGTGTATCCTGCATCACCATGGTAGTCCCGCCACCACCCTCAGGCCGCTTCCAATCATCACGGCGGAACTCAGCGCCTGATCCGTCGACCTTCTGGAGTGCCGAGGTGATAGCTGCCTGTTGACCACGTACAAACTGTTCCATGCGGAGCCGCATGGGGGAATCGGAGGTCACGCCGGCAGCGCGGAGGATATCGTCTTGCGCAGCAAGGGTTTGTGCGGCCTAGAAGGGTTAGTTTGAATCATTTGAATTTGTAAGGGTTTCTTACCATTTTGGTTGTTTTGTTTAAGTTGGGTGTTTGGAGAGTAGATTGTGATGGGAAATGTGTACTAGAATTGGAGTTATATATCTTGATATAGTGAGGGCTCACGGTCCACAAATATCAGCCGCTTAGAGTGGTTACAGCGCCATGGTGAGCTCATGGTTTCTATATGCGACGATAAAAAGTGGCCCTGGTTGAGATTTTGGCCAATCACAGGGCTTGATTGAGAAATCAGACGACTCGGATAGTTGCGGAAAATAAGGAAGGTTGCTGGTATGGAAAGTATGACCGGAAGAGTTATAGTCGAATGTTACGTCATTTGAGGAAACGTTGAATGGCATGTATATGTACTGTTGATTCTAGACCTATGGCTACATGAGTACGACTCGAAGGTCCGCTTATAACTATCTTTTAGATGCTATGTTTTCATTGGCAACAAAGCATGAGAACACATCCATAAGACTACTAATTCACAATCCGGGAGGCTAGGAAGTAAATGGGGTATATCTTCTGAGATTGACGGAGGGCCTTTGGCATCCACCCGGGCACCAATCGGGCGAATATCCTCATCTAGGTGACAATCCTCAGAAATTTGGCTCATGGTGATGTTGTAACAGTAGAAGACAAGTGGAATGAAATTAACGGTTGTAATACGGGCCGGAAAGGCTGATGTTAATGTTTTCCGACCTGACAATCACGGGTCCGCTAATCCATCGGTACCTGTGTTGATATGATATTCAAGGCGACGGGGGAAATCGCTTATAAATCGCTTGGTTCCACTCTGGGGCGTGGCATTTTGACTGGCAACAAATCGTAGGAATGCATCTACCAGATCCTTGGGTAAGTTTCTGCCCTTTGGGGTGATCAACCTTTCCTGCATGTTTACCACGAAATTTGGGAATAAGGTGGAAAACTTGGTTTGGATAGCCGCTTCGGCGACAAAACTTGTAAAAACAACATGACGACGATTCGCAATGCGCAACATACCGAGACTGTGGGCCAAAAGGTCGTTAACCGAACCCAAGGGTTGATTTGCTAGGGGGGGTAAAACATAGGGGATGTCTGTAATAAGAGACAAATTTGGCTTGACAACCGCCCAAGCAATAATAGTTCGAATGAGCTCCCCAAATCTTTCGTCTTTGGAGATACGACTCATAGTAGTTTCATACCTTTCAAATACAACATGTGGAATCTCCTGAAATATTTCGTGCAAGGGCGTTCCGATGGGTCTGGATATCTCAGCATGAAGCTGGGCGCTCAGTAATATGAATCTACCATGGTTGACATTAGTTGCCGCTCGACAGTATGTTGTCAGAATTACTTACAATCCTTGGCAGTTATCGACTGTTTGTTTGATTAAATCGCGTACAGCATCGGGGAATACTATAGATTCGTCATCCCAGTATGGTGGCCTACCACGAATATATCGGGTAAGAATATATTCCAGATCAGACCGATGAGCTTGTATTTCCATGAACTTGAATTCTGGATATATCAATGGTGATATTTCTGGGGCCGGGCGCGAGAAACAGATTACTCGGCTTGTTTCGTGTAGAGATACGAGGCTACGGACGACCTCCTCCGCGGCGCCTGGGGAACATTCATCTAAGCCATCCAAGAAGAAATATATGGTATAAGTCTCGGCTAATTGACGTAGCATGGCACGACTCAAGTCCTCGTCTCGAAACTCAACAGGATGTCCCGTCAATGACTGATACATGGACACTACAAGGTTAGTTGGTGCTACAATCTGGCTAAGCACTTGTCGCAGAATTTCTCGAAGTATACCGCCTGAAAGAAATGGTCGATTATAGTGAAAATGGACCTCAACTAGTATTGGGCGCAACCATCTTGGGCGTATACCCCAATCCATGTTTTGATGTTCCGCAACGACATGCCTGAATGAAGTTAGTCGTCAGTAGTTCGTGGGACACACTGGTTGCTGTAATGCTGATCTGGACTTGACGTTTTTGTCCCGAATAATACTTACATCAAGACGGATTTCCCCGTGCCAACTAATGTAAATGTCAGAATCAATCAACGAAGAAAGCTTATATAAATACTTACTGCCTCCTAAACACCAAAGAAATCGACGTTTTGATCCCGGAGCCGAATTGTACCATGATTTGTATACCTCGGAATCCATAAACCATCTCCCTGTTGGGCCCCAATTCGTGCGCCACTTCGGTTTTATCAGTTCCCATGAAGAATCATGGAACATTTGCGCAAGTGAATCTCTCACTAGTGACATAATCTCTGGCTTAATCCATCTAATGTGAAAGTCGGCCTGCGCTGGTAGGTCGCCAATCGAGGCCTTTTCTTCGGCAAGTCGGGATGGCAGTGGTATCATTAGTCCTGCCCACTTTGTTCGATTGCATATAAATGTAATCTTCTGCAATAGTAGGCTGACA
Source organism: Huntiella moniliformis (assembly GCA_000712465.1). Lineage (NCBI taxonomy): Eukaryota > Fungi > Ascomycota > Sordariomycetes > Microascales > Ceratocystidaceae > Huntiella > Huntiella moniliformis. The sequence goes on from JMSH01000036.1 coordinate 98,826, forward strand.
TTTGAAAACATCAAGTTACACAGGGCATCTTGACGTTTTGGCCAAGTCAATTTGTTCCACTCTTACTTGTGTTCCATGATAGGAAGGAGATCGCGAAGCTCATTCAGATGTGTCTCGTTCGTATGTTCAAGACATTGCACACGTTGGTCATGTGTGAGCTTGATTTCCAGGCCATCATAAATGGAAGACCCGTTTGATTCATTCCACGGGATATCGATTGAGAGAATGCTCGGCAAGGAATGTGTTATTCTTTCATAGTCTGATAGGACAGCCAATTTCGGAAGGTAAAGCCATCGCGGGTGAAGTATACAAATGAGGTGAACCAGTGTCGTGGACAAGAAACAGACCATAGCATGTAGAGTACATTGTGTGTTTGACCCAATCCAGTCATCCTTAGTCAGACCCAGTGTGCGGATTGCGACCAAGCACTCCCGAAACAAAGCATGTTGTTCGGTCAAGCGCTCAAGTTTGGGGCCCAGATGCTTTGGAGGGGTCTTATGGTGTATAATGCGGTCTATGGAACCACAGATAGCCGTTGCTGTTGGATCTAGCAAGGCTTCGAGTTGTACATCACCGTTTGACATCGGAAGCCTTCTCGATAGCCAAAGTTTTTTTAAATCTCTCTGGAGCGGGAATATCCGGAGAAAGTGAAGTCGTGGGACAGATAGAGGAGAAATAGAAGACTCGGTCGTTGGTGAAGCCTCCATTTTTAAGGGCCAGTGAGACAAATAAGACTCGACAGAACAGATAAAGCAACTGTTCTGGACGCACCGAGCGATGAATGAACAAAATACATTCAACTGTTGATACCCCAGCAGAAATGTTGGTGCAAGCTGCAAGGAAAACTACCTCAATTTACACGATCGCGATACTTTCCAAATCGCGATATTTCCCGCGTCAGCCTGTAACAATTGGCGCTATCGATTGAATCTGTCAAGGCCCCTGTCAAAACCACTTAAACCATTGTTCTTTTGCGTCCGTACTTCGGCCGATCGCCAGATTGTACCTTCCGGTGTTCGCACGCCGGAAGGTACGACACAGCCAAACAACCCACACAAGATAGAAAGTTTCTCAATCGGCAACGACTCTTACACAGCCTTGTGTTACTCAAATCATTATATGGTCTACCTTTTTGGCCGTTCGTTGACATCATCATGCGTTATATCGTTGATAGACAGGAATGCATCAGTATAGCACCCCACCAAAAGAAAGGTTATGCAATGTCCCCTCTCGAATTCCTGATTAGGATTATTGGACCAACAGGGTTAGGTCTTCACCAAGAACCCTTATAGTACGATGAAGATTGTGTATTCGGACATGACTTATCCTCATCCGGCGACTTATGTTGGTATCTACCTCGGGCAATCGCGTCATCAGTACTCCGCTCAATTGCGTCATAAGTGAAGGACGAATTTCTGGCTATAAATATAAGGGAAATTCTTGGTGAAAGTGGATAGTTTAGTTTTTGGGATTGATCAAGTTATTCAAGATTCATATGTTACGTGACTACAATCCAACTTCCTACAATTAAGAGTTCTCTTTCTCTATCTATTAAGCTATCTTTTGCAATCCTTATCACCATGGATTTCAGTTCTACCCTCTCGTCGATCGCAGAATGGCCCGACTTTATGGCTACCCTTCGTAAGAAAGCCCGTGATCAGGGCATTTGGGATCAAATCAATCCGGCCACCAGGGCTGCCAACCCCTGGCTACCCTGCCCGCCTGAAGTCCCCGATTTGACATTGCTGAGTCCCATGCCTGACCGCAGTCGCACCAGGGCCTACACCGCAATGATCTCCAATAAGCCCGGTGGTCCCACTGTGGCCGAACAACATCAACAGAGCGTCTTCTCCGTGGAGGACCAATGTGACATGTCCGAATGGAAAATGAAGTTCGACAGTATCACTTCCACCCGGACTATCCAGAAGGCCAACTACAAGGAACAATAACAGGCCCGCAACAACATCCGGAACTGGATTTCGCAGCACACATCATTCTCCATAATGTGCATGTTGCACGACTCAGAAGAAAGAGACTTGTGCAAGGTCTATGACTTCATTGTCAAATCTGTTGGCGTTTCTTTCTCCTCTATGCAGAGATCCCTCTCTGCTAAGTATGAGGATGCTATGAACAGCCTCCGCACTATGCCTCAGGGTCGTGAGGAGGTTCTTTCCTGGATCACTGCCTGGAAGAATAATCTTGCCCTCTGTCGTGACGAGAGTCTTGGTGAAATGCAGAAAAGTTCTGTGTGGTTTGAGAAGTTCCACCGCAATGCCTCTCAGTCGATGGCTCTTTGGGTCCAGAATTATTGGATCACTCACTGCAGTGATATCGCGTACAACCGTGTTACCCCGGAACACATTCATAACATGCTGGTTCGTGATATTTGCCGCAAGGTCAACGGCAATGGCCCTGCGGGTATAGTCCTTACTACTATTAAGGGACCCTCTCAGCCCGTGTCCCGGGATTCTCAGCAGTGCCGCAAGCGCTCGAAGTCTCGCCGCAAGCGCCGTGGTTCTCAGAACAACAAACAATCGAAGATTCACAGTTTACGTGACTACAGTCCAACTTCCTACAAGGACGGCCTAGCTTGAAGCCAAGCTGTCCTAGTTAGGAAACCGAGCACTCTATTTGCGTGTCTTGTCGTCACTGGAACTATCGCCCGGAACATGACTGGGAAAGTATCCATAGAGGCATGTACCTGAGCATCCGGGAAAGAAAACCTCAACTGAACGAACGATAATGTTTACTAATTTAGTACTAAATAACATACATGCGTAGCACTCTGCCGTAATGCATGTGATACAACCAAATATTGGTCAATCACAGGCTTGTGCGTCAGATCTACACAAGCAGAACTATGGCTCAGCTAATACAAAACCTCTGGCTGACAGTTGTTCGCTATACGGCGTATGTGCGCAAGGCGCCTATTCTGCTTGTTGTTTTTCAAGACAGTAGAACTTCCAAGCCCGTGTCAAGCGACAAGCCACCTTAAACGGGTGACCATCCAAAGAGGACGAAGTGTGACAGCGGAGATCACACGAAATGGTAGTCAAAGGATATGCACCAAACCAGAAGTACTATGTCACATTCTATGTTGCTCTATATTCGTGAGCTATTTTCTAGACCCATTGTTCAATCCATAACTGGTCCCTCCAAGATAGTTTTTTATCGCTCAAATTGTCGCGACGTCATATTTTCTATAGTTTTTCAGACTAAGCACGACTACAGTGTACAACCCAAATACAAATCATTCCTCTCGCCAATGGATCCGTTCAAACAACCCCACTCTTTTCAAGGGAGTGTTACTCGCCCGTTCCATTTCGTAAATAACATATTCAGCACCCGGGATAGTACTTTTAATCTTCCGCTCTAAGTAAAACCGAGATTCTGGAAACACTTCCACAATTTTGTGCATCAAACCTATAGCATTCGGGCTTGAGGCCTGACATCTGAAAAGTCTTTTCATGATGTCAACACAAAGATCGGGTGCCTGGCTGACTATTACGTAGAGAATATGCTCCATTTCGTCGGGGTTGCGAAGTCTCAGCTGGTCTTCCTCTACCTGGATCAACTCAGTAAGTTTCGGGTGCGCCATGATCCCCGGCCTCATGTCAAGAGGACAGTCTACCAGGCAACAGGGCGGTCTTCTGTTCGGGGCAGGAGGTTGACCGGCAGCAGTGCAGTTAGGAACGTTCGTAAAAAGAACCGGCATGTCATCTCGTACAAAATGAGAATATCTCATTGCAAACTCCTTACTGATCTCGCCAACCAAGGCAACAAGAAATATGACAGAGTATAAGGACTGACTGTCGTACTCGTTTGCGCATTGCGACAGCTTCAAGAAAATGTCATTGAACTTCTCTTTGGTAGCAGAAGCAACGACACTTTGAAGTTTGTCTGGGGTTGCCAGAGATAGTCGCCTGAGGAACACAGACAAAAGGCCACAACTAGTTGATTATCATAAATTAGACGTGGTTCAATCGTGATTTTGCTGCCATAGGATGTACTTACTGCGCCCCAAATGACTCGCAAAGGCCTTGCTGGAGAGATTCCCTGTGAGACTCCAAATCCAGCATCTTGGTGATACTCTTTAACTCTGTTGCAATGACAGCGGTACTAGCCACAATCTCAACATCTTTGTAGTTGACCCCCACAGGCAGACTGGAAATCTTCTGTTTAGAGAAGCATATAACCTTCAAAGAACTTTGGCTACGCAACAGATCTGCAACGGTGCGCCATAGCCCGCTATCAACATCGACACCATCAAGGATCCATACAATTGATCCCGTTGCAAGGTAAGTGTTAATAAACTCCAAGGCCATTGACATGATGACCTCGGTGCTTATCACACGTGGCAGTTCATGCTTTTTCCGTTTCCTCAAAGACTCACTGAATTCTTTCCCGGGAAGAAGCTGGCGGACAAAGTCTTGCAACATGTACAGCTCAGACGAGTCTCCCACAAACTGTACGTAAGTAGTCACTATACGAGGCTTTAGGGTTCCTTCGATCATCTGATCCAACGCTGGAGGAAGTTCGCTTTGAAGAGTAGCCCTGGATGAAGATGTTAATGATACATACAAAGCAACATGCTTTCGGTTGCTGTGGATATACGCTAAGGTGGATTTCCCGCTACATGCTAAAGTGGCATTAGTAAGAAAGAACTTTTAAAGCAAAGGCATCTGTTGGTCTGGAATTACTTGGGCCTTGGAATCAAGCCAGTTGCTTTTTCGGTGATCCAAGCACTTCTTCCACCACCTCTTGCATCAGACTAAACATGGCACGTTTGTGTTCATACATCCTGTAACTATCGTAGAGCAGTGCCGCCGATACAAATTCAGAACCGCTCAATGGTCCAACCATCCTAGTAACTCCCCAGAAGGCTTCTTCGACAGCTTGTTGTTTTTGGATGGTCTCCGTCACTGTTTTGTCAACTCGTGACCACAATGAAGCGAATGTCTCACATTCTTCTAACAAGAGCTTGACATTCTTAGATTCCGGTGACAACCACATGACGAAGTCTCGCCTTCCAGGAATCAAGCATTTGATCCTTTACGACTTCCGCTCTTCTAGAGTTAATCGAGTTAGTCCAACATCTCACGTGAATACATATAGTTTGTGGCGTACCTGTTGAGGGAATTTCGGTAGGCGGATCCAAAGGTGCAACATCCAATTTAAACCTCTGTGAAAAATGGAGGTACTGCTTTTCAACTAAACTGAAGATGTACTCCGATTCAGCCGCCAATCTTGCAAGCTCGCTCTCCGAGGCAGCCCGCTGAGAGTGCCATTGGTCCAGCTCTTTCGAGTTCTCCTTAGAGACAAACTCTTTGAGCCAACGCAGCATGTTGCTAGACACCGAGGTCAGATCTTTGACCTCATCCTCACAAATATCTGGAGACAATAGACAGCCATGGATGGCCACCTTGATGTCATTAATGGCGAATGAAAGTTTCATAAGAACCATACTCTCTCGTAACTGAGCAAGTTGGACATTTCCCAGAAATTTGAACAGCTGGATGGTGGATGAGAACACCGAGGGACGAAGATTGACGGTATCCATGGCGTGGGAAGATAGACGAGGTATGTATTTTGAGGTACACTAGTAACGATAAACTGAAAAGTGAACCGGTTATACAAGATACATGTACTCCGAAAATTACTTAGCGAACCGCATTATCTACGGCGGTTATATGAAAATCATGTACGAGTTGAATCCCCTGTTGCAGTCACCCCCATAGTGCCCAATCATGACTATACCCGATCTGGCCACTAACACGTCAAGCCAAGGTGGGGCTAGAGATCTACTACAAGGCAGTCTCATATGTGCATACTACGCTACGTAATGTTACCCGAGTCCATCTTGTAGGCTATGAGAAAAACACAATGTGATAGGATTTTAAAGCGTTGTCCTACTGTGGAGACCCGTGTTGATATCTACATGAACCAGGGCCCGACCCCGTGCATGTGTAAATTTACACTTTTGGGTTTTCCTTCACTACGTTCATGAATGCTTCCGTCTACAAAACGACCTGTCTTTGCGTTATTTGGAGGCAAAAATATCTTGTGATACCAGGGTAACAATTCTATGAGGGTTTAAACTATATGGCAGACACAAGGCGAGCTATGTGGTAGAGGACCGACGTCAATTGATTCTGACAGCTTTGTGGTGGTCAAGATCCAAGCGCCTTATAGAGCAGTCTGGGCATAGAGGAGCAAATGGCTAGGCTAATTCGGAGAACTCTTCCTTTGGGGATTATATATGCGCATATACAAGGTTGGCAGATTCGTTGTGTGAGCATTAGTTAAATGATCGAATATACATATAGCTATCTACGCATACATGATGGATCGGCAAACATCAGTATACCACTGCGCCAAAACAAGCGTAACCTTTGGTCTTGTCGTTGGTGCATGTACTAACAGGGACTATACAGGACACACGAGCAGACATTCCTATATAATGAGAAGCCATGCAATAAGTGGGTAGCCATAAGACAGGGCAAAGGCTAAAAACATGCCATACATCATTGACAGTTCATAAGCTCGCTATACTTGGCAGGCGAACAACTTGTGTTGCAAGGAAGAGCCCTAATGGAGGCTATTGGGCAACGCCACCATGCTGTAAATGACATGCGTCAATATGTATGATACAGGAGAGATCCTTATGCTGTCAAAGGTGCGAGGATTGTTTGTTTACTAGATGGAGTCTTCAAAGAACAGTTTGGTTCTCTACCCATTTCACCGAACCCAGTCTGTCACGTAAGAATATCTGAGCAGCCTGCATAGCACTGCCATCTTGAGTATTATCATCTGAGGTGCCACTGGCATAAACAGGGGCCACTTCCCGCTTAGAAATGGGCTTCTTGGTCCGTATTTCCCATCTATCACAAGTGACAGCCCTGTACTTTCTCGGCATCAACTAAGGCTATATTTCCTTCTTAGTAGCTTGTTGGATGAAGTAACACATTGGTCTCTCCACGTTGTATTCACCCATTGTAATCCCAAGCCTAACTTCAACATACGATCTACCTCCCCTTCCACGCCAGCTCACACCGTTTCACTGTCACAGTTTGACGGATACTCCAGACGGTGCAGTCCACGATCTTCAATACCAAGAACAGGACTGCTTGATTCGTCTTGCTGACTAACAACAAAACGTTCAAAGCTATCCTTGAGAGGTTGTGGCATGATCCTGTCATCTGGATTCACGAGCACTGCCTGTACTTCAGATATAAAGTTCGGGAATATATCCTTGAACTTTGTCGCAACATAAGTCTCGGCAACATGTGTGCTGAATGTGACTTCATTGCCAACGACTTGCAAAATACCAAGAGTACCGCTAACTAAGCGCTGAATAGATAAGGAAACGGTAACTCTAAAAGGGGCTATTATGTAAGGCACATCCTCAGATATCGATAGAGCTTTCTTCACATGAGTCCAAGCAACAATGTTACGTATCGCCTCACTAAACGACATCATCTTAGAAATTCGCCTCATGGTAACGTTGAACCGCCCAAAAGCAAAATCTGGTATTTCACCCAGGATGTCACGAACTTTTCTCGTGGGTGATGCACGCCTACTTTCTTGAATCTGGGCTGCAAGCAAAAGAAACCTAGTATCATTAACGTGTCAGCAAATCTTCGTGTACCTCGTATTATGTTTACTTACCCGCCTTGTGAGTTAGAGACAACCTGTTCAAATACAGTACTCCTTTCTTCCAGTGACAAAGTCATTTCTTTCGCGCGACAGTACTGTAAGATTTTCAAGTTGTAAGATAGAAAATACTCGAGATCTGACCGATGAGCCTGTACATCAATAAATGTAAACTCTGGGTATAGCTCTGGGTATATATCCAACGATGGACGTGAAAAACAAATAACTCGGTGTCTTGAACCTAACAGAAGCAATCCACGAATTATCTCATCAACATCCGAGGGTATACACTCATCAAGTCCATCCAGAAAGAAATATACAGAATAGTGTTCGCTTAGTTGCCGTAGAATAGCGTACAACAAGTCCTTGTCTACAGGTGATTGAGTTCCTTGTACAATCTGTTCGTACAATGATAGTATGAGGTTGATTGGAACCTTGACCTCCGCTAAAGCCTGACGTAGCATAGCCTGTAATATCAGAACAGCAGTGAATTCCTCATTGTTGTGAAAATGAAGCTGTACAGCTATCGGATGTGAAGATCTTTGACGTGTTTTCCAATCATTCTGTTGATGCTGTACAATGGTATGCCTAAACACAGGTTGTCAGAAAATTACCGGATTAGCCGTATGTGTTCCTACTCCCAGGATTGGACATCACACCAGTGATTACTCACATGAGAACGGACTTCCCTACACCAACTAGTTTATCAATTAGTACGATGGGTTTGCAGAGACGGAATGAATACTTACTACCTCCTAGACACCATAAAAATCTCTGGTTTGATCCATCAGGAGAGTCATACCAAGATTGATATTCCTCAGACTTCGTAAACCACAATCCACAGTCCCCCAACTTTCTACATGTTTTTGGCTTCGCGTTACCCCACGTGAAATCACAAACGTCAGCACCAAACCATGAAACTACACGCTGCATAATCTCGGGCTTAATCCACCTGATATGAAAGTCAGCACGTGCTGATAGGTCACTTATGGCATCTTTTTCCATGACAAGGCGAGATGGTAGTGGCATCCCAAGTCCGACCCACTTTGGCCTGGTACAAATAGATCCCATCTTTTCTAACAAAAGCCCCATATCTAGGAATCTTTGGCGTAGCAAGGCGTCATTCCTTTGAGGCCAAGTCAAGCTTTTCCATAGATCCTTCTTCTCGATAACGCAGCACAGCCTCTGAAGGTCGTTAATGTGGCCCAGAATAATTGCCGTTTCGCAATGTGCCTTTTGGGCAGGTGTGCGCGGTATCTCAACGGTGGTTGATGTAGACATAGGTTTGGTACTCCATGGTATATCTATAGCCAAAAATGACGGGATCGCAATTTTCAGCCACCCATATGTTGCAAGAACAGTCTTTCTGCTGATATAAAGCCACCGAGGGTGCAGGAGACATATCATGTTCACAAGAGCTGTGGATAGCAGGTACATCATTGATAAAAGCGTTTCCTGGACGGATCCTTCAACCCAGTCATCTTTCGTTAAACATAGCGTACAAGCAGCAGTTAGAAAGTCACGGAAGGCTTTATACTGTCGTTCAAAAACGGGAGTTTCTGCCCCCAATTTGACGAGGAGAGACTCATGATTTAGGATGTTGCCAATGGCATTACAGCATGCCAACAGTTTCTTCTCCAATGACTGCTGAGCTTGTTCATATGTTCTTGTGGTTGAATATTGCTCGTTTGAAACTAGCTCGTCAAATACACATTCGCGTTTCAGAAAACGTAGAAAATAAAGACGTGGTGGTGAAGGTGTGAGAATAGAGTCCTCGGAAACAGTTGTGTGATCCATTTTCATGACGTAGTGACTACCCAGTAATGTGTGTTGACTTTGTAATTCCTTTTTCTCACAACAACAGCGTCAATTGATAGTGTCATACAGTTATCTACATCCATACACACGCTGACTAACAACTCAACTGAAATATTCGCCGGTTAAAGACAATACACACAAGTCCGGATTAAGCTCACCGAACCAATGTATCATTGCCTTGTCGTAAGGATAGGCCTTGTACATTCTACCTTGTGCATATGCACACGCCCGCCCCTTCTTGGTCAACTGAACATGAGCTGTCATGGAACCAACGGGACTTCCTTCGCGTAGCTGTATATTCCTACCCGTCACCCAATCAAGTTATTGTATTGTCAAGTTATGTCTCCACTAATATGCATGAATTCAGGCTTCATTCCGTCACTTTTGTAAAAACGGCTTGCCAACTTTTGGAGTTGTTGGTTGGGTTTAGGTTTCTTTTTGTACCACCGCCATCTCTAGTGATCCATCGGGCCCTTGTTGTTAGTTCTATACAGGGTTGTTAACCCTAGTGTTTCCCCTCATAAATGTGGCTGTGTAGGTGATGATGTCATCATGATTTGGGTTTCCATGATTGATTTGTAAACAAATCGATGTTGTCATTACATATGTGTGTGTGAATATGGATATAAACAATGTGTTCAGATACAAACATATATTGCGGATGTGAAGTAGTGGTATGTAGTACTATCACATAGAGCCACGCAAGTCACATAGTTTCCTAAATGTCCATAGTATAGGGATAGATTGTCACGTGCCCAACCTACCTTTCAAACCACGCTTTTCTACTCAACACATTAGTTTGTCAGCCAAAAATACAAACATTTCCGTCCTCAATATCGACGACGACAAACCCACCTCCATTCTCTCCAAAACCATCACCAGTCCGCCAATATCACCATCTGTGCTACCAGTATTTGTCGTCGTTGACGATGTCTCACCCAAACCCACTGATACCGAAATAGGGAGATAGTGGGGTAGTGTCAAAAGTCTCCTGACACCCGTCCACCTCGCGGTCAACGTGGGGAAATAGACCAGGATACCTCAGTCTCGCTTGCTTATCCTTTCCATCACGATGGGCTGAAGGAAGTCGTTTTTATCATGGCAATACTGTTCCTGCGTTGGGGACAAGGGAAATTTACAGGCTTCCCGTCCGTAAAGTGTTTGTTTATCTGGGTTTGTTCCTCTAAACGTACTATATTGGAAATAAACGCATGAGACCGCCTCAGGTGCGAAGGGAAGGTACTGGCGGAGTTACCATGTGACCCAGCCAAGTCAGCCACCTTTAGTCTGTGACGGAATGGGCAATCACGTAAGCTACTTCTGTTAACAGTTGGATGTTATTATACACTCAAGAAGATGTTTCGGTGTAGAATGTGTCGCGAATTCCATAGAAACCATCTATGCACACGATATTTCGTCGATTCATTTATAATACTTCTTCTCTACCCCCAGCCTAAACGCTTATCTCCCCAAAATCAGCTGCTGCCCAAAAACCCCCAAAATGCAAGTGTGACTACCGGAATCTACGAACAGCTCTGCTGAACTGGCAAAACTGCAAGGATTGTCGTACATGTTATATGCACCTGCCGCCCCAAAAAAAGATGAAGTCACTCACTGGTCGTCTTCGGTAACCAGAGAGAACCACCCCCTCACTTCACATTCGCCTCCCTAAAAAAGCCCATAAACTAGCACCACGTCGTAGCCCGTTTTCCCCTCTTTCTGCACCGTTTTTAGGGCGTGTTTCGTTGCTCTTTAGGCCTGCTTTGCCCTTTTTGGTACCTTGTCTTGTCGTTTCCCCCCAATCGCTCATCTGACTAAATGCGTAACCCAAGCGCCTGTGAGCTGTGAACCAACTTCCCTGTTCAGTGACCATATCTAACCTTCATCTGCCTATTGCCTTTTCCTTTCCCTCTTTCACCTCTTTCTCTTTACTTTCCTTCCTTCTTTTTTCATCCTTGATTCATATTCAGCCTCGTCTCAACTCGCCATTTACGCAGTTACGTAGAAGCCACCCTCGACTTCTATTCTCATTTCACCGTCTCCTTTTTTTCCGCTTTTTGTAAACAACCGCAAGTAGTTGCCTGTCTTTGGTCGCTTTTCGCCCTTTGCCAATAAACGGGCTGTCTTCATCGACTCCACTTAGTCAACTCCACCACCAGCTTTCAATTACATCATCGCCCAAAATGCGCTCCAAGTTCAAGGACGAGCACAACTTTGACAAGCGCAAGGCCGAAGCTGAGCGCATTCGCCAGAAGTACTCTGACCGGATTCCCGTAAGTATTCTTTTCTTCTTTATCGTCGATGACGCATACGCATCGTCGACATGGTCCCTTATCGCATACTAACGCGTCATGTTTTCCCTTTATCTAGGTTATTTGCGAGAAGGTCGAGAAGTCAGATATTGCTACTATTGACAAGAAGAAGTATCTCGTTCCAGCGGATTTGACTGTTGGTCAGTTCGTGTACGTTATTCGCAAGCGTATCAAGCTGTCACCTGAAAAGGCCATCTTCATCTTCGTTGACGAGACTTTGCCCCCCACAGCCGCGCTCATGTCAAGCATCTACGAAGAGCACAAGGACGACGATGGGTAAGTATCATTCTGACGTCATTTATAATACAACTTGAACATTACTAATTCATTTTTTTCTTTCTAGTTTCCTTTACATCACTTACTCCGGTGAAAACACCTTTGGTGATTTCCCAGAGTTGGCGTGAATGTAAAGTTATATCAACGCCGTTTCCTGTCAACTTCAGCTTAGACAAGGCCTCGGCAGCGTCGACAAGTCCTTGTGGCAAACATTTCAGTTTTTGATATACCAGTTGTCATGTGATTATGTCACCACATAGTCTGTCTACGTTGAACCCTTAATGTCGGGTGACCTTTCTTTTTGATCTCCTTTTGCTACCAAGTGGTTTTATAACTGCTTGGTAACGAGGCTGGGAACGGACATGGTCGATTTGTTGCTAGGTTCGGAGGGGAGGTCTAGACTCCTGATGGAGGTCCTCATGTTATGCTTATGATTTATTCACACAATTAGTTACTACGGTGTGTTGCGTGCTATGTATATAGGCTTGTCACATCTTTCTATCATATGTAAATGGAAATGACCTACTTTGGGGTTAGTTTTTCTACTAATATCTGGAGTGTTAATTTTCTTGTGCTTTATATAATTGTGATGACGTTAATATGATAGATTAGATGTGGACCAAGCGAACAACTGGACATGGATAAATAAACATTGACAAGGAACAACCCGACATTTGTGAATATAAATTCTTTGATAAAAGACTATGGTTATACTAGAAGATTATCTGTGGCAGTTGTACTAGAAATCAAAGTCTAGACAACAAGCTCGGTAAGGACTGTATAAAGTTGATTCACGACCCGATGACTTGTTCATATAAAACAAAGCCGCTTAGATGCAGTAAGGGGACTGGTTCTCCTCGTTGAAGTAGCAAGCAGTGTTAGGAGGGCAGTCACCAGCGTACTATTCACAAGTAGTTAGTATCATGATACACACACAAGCATCTCTCGTGGAACTCCAAAGGAAATCACTTACAACCCAGCAAGATTCACCACTGGCATCGGCAACAGGGCAAACATTCCACCCAGGAACTCCAGAGGTGGCGTTGAAGCTGCAGCTGTAGGTGCCGGGAGTGCAGGTAGGGTCATAGTCACGACCGGTGAGAGAGACGGCAGCGGCGGCGGCCGAGGAGACAAGGGCGATGAGGCTGGTGAATTGCATTTTGGTGGATGATTAGTTAGTTGGTGATGTTGTTTTGTGTATTGATGAGTGAGTGAATGATGAGGAACTGAAAATGTCAAGAATGAGCGGGACATGAGGGTCTTCATATACGTCTTCATCTCCACATATGGACCGTCACCTGAACCACCATAAGAAGGGGTCTTCTCCATCTTAGGCTCCATCTCCATGTTACGAACCTGACCGCCTCTACGCCTCTACACACCACCATCATGAGTCCTCAGCCAATGTAACAAACCACACGACGGAGAAACGTTTCTTCTTCGTCCGCCCTACCCGACTCAAGTCTCCGAGAATACATCTCACAAGTCCCATAAGCATCACTACAACAGGGCGCCGAAACTCCAATAAATACGCACCACGTATTTCTCCGTCAGCACTAACACGGGTTCCGAGATTTCTTCCTCCGTATTCGAACATGTACCATGTAGATCTTTACATAGTCAGACCGGCTACGTACGGAAATAGAAATAGAAAATCCTAGCCAAGTAACATCAAAGACTCGAGAACGTGTGTGGTAACCAAAAGAACTGAATTTCCATTACTATCAAACAACCCAACAGAAAACGACGCCCAACAAAATAACCAGGGAGAACAAAACAGCCCAAAAAATCAAAAAAAAGAGAGCCCAAACAAAACAACACGACGGACCGGCGAACCAGAGTCCGTTCTTGATAAACAAATGGAGAAATACCAGAAAAAAAGGATACAAAAAGGCAGGAACACGCAGACACAATGAACAGAAAGAGAAGTAATCCGGTCCTGCAAGACCAACAATCAAACCCGCAAAATAGAAAAAGAAATAGACAAGAACCAATGAAAGCAGTTTCCATCAAGACATACATTGCTCACCAGCCAGCTTTTCCTTTGCGCCAATCCACAAACAGCCATCATTTCAATCTTGACCTGAAGCAACGAACAACAGCCACACTTCAAGAAACCATCGCCAGACATTTATTAAGGGTCCAATTAAAAGGAACAATCGACATGATCCTAAACCGTCTTGATCCGCTTATTGGCCGTCCGTGGCGTCTGCGGCTTCTTGCCCGTAGGTAAGCTAATGTGAGTGCCCCCGCTAGGAGTCGCGTGCATCTCGTCCTCATTCTTGATCGTGCTTGGTCGTCTCCGCTTACCCGATGCTGGGCTTGTGTTAGCGCTCGGTCCCGTCGAGCCCTGTTGGCTGTGCTGCATCTGCATCCCCGGGGCGCCCGCCATTTGCGACATGGCCGGGGAGCCTGCCATGTGCGGAGAGTTTGGGGGCAACTGCATGTGAGCGGGGCCGGGAGACTGGAACTGGTGCTGCGAATACGACGGTGTGCGGGGCACATTAACCATGTTCTGCTGCGACTGCTGTTGCATATGAGGACCGGGACCACCAGCCATACCGGGGTTCATTCCGATTTGGTTAGGAACACCCATGAATCCAGTACCCATCAAGTTTTGGCTAACATACTGGTCAAGAGCCCGATAAGGTGCAGATTCGCCAGTACCTTGCGAAAAGTTGAACAGTGGCTTCATTTGCATCATCACCTCGGCTACCTCAAGGAACTGGAACATGCCATCAGGAATAGACCGCTTTCCAAGTGGTTGTGGCAGGTTACCGAGAGCGTCTGGTGGTGGCCGCTGTGGTGAGTCGTATTTCTTTTTAGGCTTCTTATTCAACTCCAACAAAGAATCGTCGTCGGCGTTGTTGAGATTCCGCCAGTCCTTAATCCATTGATGGGCAGGCATAGCCCCGCTGATGACAGACTGATGTGATACGTACTCTCCATGCGACATTGTGGTAAACTCAAGCAGCAAAATACGCTGTTCGTTATCGAACTGAGCCCGGACATGACCAGTAGTTATGATGTGGG
The DNA here is from genome assembly GCA_000712465.1 of Huntiella moniliformis. Lineage (NCBI taxonomy): Eukaryota > Fungi > Ascomycota > Sordariomycetes > Microascales > Ceratocystidaceae > Huntiella > Huntiella moniliformis. The sequence goes on from JMSH01000036.1 coordinate 113,918, forward strand.
CCGATGTATCAAGCCAGTAGATAAATGACGCACGCTGAGTCTCGATTACGTGCATATTACCAAGTTGACGGTAGTTCACATTTGAACCCATCACAAACTGAATCCGCGTCACATTGCTCTGCGCATGCCGGGCGAAGTAACGAGCGAGTATAGCATGAGGAACATCGTATGTGCGATTCGTTTGATCCGTTGGACCATCAGAGGGGATGTGAATTCTGAACGAGCCGGTCGGAGAAAATAAGCTGTTGACGCAGCTAGTCCAATACTGCAGGTTGCCAATATCTTGGCACGATACAAGATGATCCTGAAATTGTAAGAGCTTCAAGATACATTGGATCTTGATATCCTCGTTGCGCTTCATCATCATTTGGCCCTGCTGCCCATTCATCATGACGTGCATGCCTGGTTGCATTTGCATCTGCTGAGGGCCATGGGGACCAGCAACGTGCGGGCCGCCTGGTACACCACCATGCATGGCGCCCGGAGCCATTTGACCCATCTGTGGTGGTTGTGATTGTTGTCGTTGAGCCGGGCCTCCAGGGCCGTGTTGTTGTTGTTGCTGCTGCTGTTGTTGCTGCTGCTGTTGCTGGGCTTGTTGCTGTTGCATTTGCATTTGTGGCTGGCCAGGAGCCCCGCCAGCCATAGGGCCGGGAGGACCATTCTGAAGGCCGTTAGGTTGGCCCGGTTGACCCATCTGTGGTGGGCCCTGAGGTGGTGTGGCAAACTGCTGTGATGGTGTTGGCTGAGACTGGAGCTGTTGTTGGGCTTGTTGCTGCTGCTGCTGTTGCTGCTGCTGGGCTTGTTGCTGCTGCTGCTGCTGGGCTTGTTGCTGAGCCTGTGCCTGAGCTTGAGCTTGTTGCTGAGCTTGAGCTTGTGCTTGTGCCTGCGCTTGTGCCTGAGCCTGAGCTTGTGCCTGAGCCTGAGCCTGAGCCTGAGCCTGAGCCTGAGCCTGCGCTTGTGCCTGCGCATGCGCTTGTTGTTGCGCTTGTTGTTGTTGCTGTTGCGCCTGAGCCTGAGCCTGCGCTTGTTGTGCTTGTTGTTGTGCGGCATGTTGAGCTTGCTGGGCTTGCGCTTGCTGCTGGGCTTGCTGCTGGGCCTGCGCTTGAGCCTGTTGCTGAGCATGCTGTTGTTGTTGTTGAACAACCTGTTGCTGCTGTGGCGTCATAACTCCGGGCTGCTGAGGCATACCTTGCTGGGGCATTCCTTGGTGCATCACTGTATGTTGGTTGTGGCCGTGCGCCGAGTGTTGTTGTTGCATCGATGCACTCATAGCCATGGGAATGGCCTGAGGGCCACCATTCTGCTGCATCCCTTGGGCAGCAGCTTGCTGCTGTTGCTGCTGTTGCTGTTGCTGCAAGGCCATCTGCTGAGCGGCCAGCATGGGATTTGCCTGACCCATGGAGATTCGATTTCTCATCATGGCCATCTGCTGGGGGTTCATCATGCCCATTGGTAAGTTCCCGCCCATCTGGTTAATCATGGCTTGTTGGCGCTGTTGTTGCTGTTGCCGTGAAAGCATCTGTTGGTGCTGCATAGCCATTTGGGGTGTCATCACTGTTGGAAGAATGAGTGTTAGTGTTATCAAATCACAAAATACTTCAAATCAAACTGATATAAAGAAAACGTACTGCTATACTGCTGATGCTGCTGATGTTGCTGTTGCTGAGCAGCGGCGACAGCCTGTTGTTGTTGCTGCTGCTGAATCAGCTGCATATGCGCTGGTATCGAATGCGAGTTTGTGCCCGTAGCACCGGGAGGCATGGCTCCCATAATCGCCGAGGGATTCATGTGTTGTCCGGGACCAGAAACTCCCATTTGCATCATCTGAGCCTGCATCATGCCGGGCTGACCACCAGGATGTGGAACTCCAGGACCCATTGGGTGACCTTGGGCGGCCATACCTGGATGTTGAGGTATGCCATTTGGGTGACCAGCAAAGCTGGGCGTCGGATTCATATTCGCCATCATTTTGGATAAAGCAAGACGACAACGATAAACTGCGAACGCGGTAAGGCGATAACACGCGCAAGTGTGTTAAATAAAGGATAGAGCTGGTCGAAACTTCGCAAGACTGTTCTATCTTTAGTTGCTCAAAGCAAAAGGGAAAAAAGAATACAGTCTCCAGAACCGTATATGTGTGACGACAATGATTTCACGAGTCGAAAGCGGTGAATTCACAGAGTATATCGCGACAGGGGAAATCCCCCAGAAATGGCGAAAGCGTGGGAAAACGGTAACTTGAAAATGTGCATACAATCGACAAAGCACAATATCGCGAAATGTGAGACGGCAATTGGCGATTACCGTACAGATTAGTAGACAAAACGGCAACAGCTGCCGAAACTGTCCAGGATGAAATTGAGCGATAACAACGCGGAAACGTCAACGAACAAGACGACTTTTTTTGCTGTGTTCGTTTCTTCTTGGTGGCAGCACCAAGTCAACAATGGGTGGTTCTGCTAAGAAAGGACAGACAAAATCGAGAAGAAAAGCCAAGTCCGACAACAAAAAGGCATGCAAAAAGAAGAAGAGAGAAGGAAAGAAAGTCCCGACGCGATAGGGCGGCCAACCGTGCAAGGTTGGGTATAACCTAGCAGAACAGCAAAAAGCTATGGCGTCGATGCGTCCTCACAGCACGACCAGATATGTCTCGATATCAGCGACGCGCGAGTGATGGATAAGAGGCGACAAATATGTTTACGATATCGGACGGCGATAGAAAGTGGTCCAGACAAAGTGGATGCAGTAAGTGTGTATGAAGAAGGATAGCAATTATATGATGATTACAGGTCAAATCACCGGATTCTGCGGGTGCTTCGGCATAAAGGACGTGGGTTAATTGGCGGCGGGGGTAACGAAGAAGGGTTAATTGATCGGAAGTTGCGTGCGTGCGTGCGTGCAATATGGAAGATGGTTGGCCGCACGCAGAATGAATTTTGATGACAAGTGAAATTTATGGTGAGGACTCGGAAAGGACTTAGAAAAAAACAAGATGGCAAAAAAAGAGTAAAACTTGGAATAGAGAAACAAAGAAACGTGGGTGGCGATGGTGGTAGAGCCAAAGTACGAAATGAGAAGAAAACAGGGAGGGTCAGAAGCTCATTTAGTGGTGCAAGCGGCAGAACAGCGAGCAGAAGCGTGTTGGAAGACCTAGTTACCCAGTAAATTGGGAAAAAGAGAAAGAGAGAGCAAAAGGAAGAAAAAGAGGGAAGGGAGCACAGAAACAGGGGTCTGTGACCTGGGATAGCAACCTGATCTCACCGCCTTTGGAGTTTGGAGTGATTGCGGGGGCCGGGCCGCCTATTAGACGCCTGAAGATGGGCCTGTAAGTTTACGGAATTATAAGAGCTAAATCAGGTTGTGAGCACTAATGAAGTGTAGCATGGGCGATTGACACATCTTACAGAGACCTATAGGACATCTTTTGGTGGTTCTCTCGCTCGGATTTCCTTCTAAACTATAGTGCGCCAAGGTGTTTTCAATTCCGAATGCATCCCAAAAACCACGCAACACTTATTCGTTGTTCTGGCTACAGGGCATCAACCAGCTCCGATTGGCGACTCTGCAATCCGTGCACGTCTATCAACAACACAACAACTACACCCGTAATGAAGCCCCCACAGAAATCGCGCAGCCTCAAGTCCCGTCTTCAGGTCTGTGGGCGTAAAAGAAGCCAAGTACTAGTTATCCGGCCGGACAGTCCGGAATTCCCAAATCCAAGAGATGAATTAAGCCTGTATGCTCTGTATATCGGTGGAGACTTGCGTGTGCTTTGGGCTGTTGTAATTGGTTTGCTGTAAGTTACTGGGTTGTGGTGCTCTGTATACATAGACGTGCATATGGAGGATTCGTGATTGCCGGCCAGGATTTGAATTCAGATAAGATGGTGATGAAATTGGCGATTCTGACGTCAAAAAAAAAACAGGAAAATTGCAAAAGCGTTACGTGTCAATTGGTATGCAAGATCTTCTGTTACATGTACAAATTCACGACAACCGATTTGGAATCTTCAATCTTCTCTTCAACACGACTGTTACCATCGTCAGAAGGATGTGTGACAGATGAACGGACTTGCACGATATCAACCAATCAAACACTTGTTTTCTGCCGATAAGTGGATACCATCTCATTTGGAACACATAGTCGTGGCCTAAAACCAAGTCCCTTGAGCTCCTGTTCAGGTGCGGGGAGGCCTAACTATAAGAGTATAGTGTTAAAAGGAACACTGGCTTTTCATATAATCTATGAGATATAGACTTGATGGTATCTACATACGTGTATATGTATGTCTCTATCCATATGGCTTTGGTGAGAATCTTTCGTCCTTGTAGAGCACATAGACATATGTACGTACATATCAGGATTCCAGCCACTAACCAAACTGCCGAAACTCCAATAGCACAGGGGCTACTTCTATTTCCATCACTTTGATATCTCGTGATAACGCAGTCTAACCGAACCTCACATGTGCATCCATAAGCTACCTCACCTCGGCCAGTGACTCAGATGTGGCAACTAAATAAAGAAAACTTACCGTGTGTTGTACCACCAACAACACTTGTGTTCTGCCATACCTTCGCTAGAATTGTTTGTTTAAAGTGCCGACTCAAGGCATCACAGTTATGGTTGCATTTAGAGTTTCGCTTGTTATCCATCGTCCGTCGTCCGATGTGGATTTTCCCGTTGTCGCCCGAGCTCCTTTTTCATTTTTCGGGCAGTACATTACGTATGTACATACATACATACCTCATATATCTCCAATATCATAAAAAAGGGGCTTCATTCGGGAAAGCCAAACACCTAACTGGCTGGCTAGCTGCAATGTCAGTACGTTTGCATACTATATTCCACATCACATCACAGCCCTAGACATGCCTTATGACCCCACTTCTGCATGCATCAGCTGCCGGAATCAACCCACACTTCTGTCAAATTCATCGCCTTGTGGCAATAAATCGCCCATCGTCGCCCGCCTTGGCAAATGAGCCCCCCGTAGTCTATCATGTAGAACGTATTATGTACACACAATCCATCCCATCAGATCGGGCTTTTTCCAAACTCCTGGTCGTCGATCTGACTGCATTACACAGTAGCATTGGGCCTAATGCTGCACCACTATCCATTATCTCGGGTTCTGTGTAGGCTGTGATAGGCGCTTATCTATCTAAGAGAAAAAAATATAACACGTCACGATGTTGTTGTCATTGTCATTTGTGTATATCACCTTCTTAAATCCAACATTTTGCCGCCGTCTTATTGCAGTTTTTTGACGCCATTCCTTTTCTTGTGTTTCCTTTTAAAGGCGCCTTTATGCTGTTTCTACCAACATGTATCCGAAAAGACACAAAGCGGTGAGAAAAGTGTTTACCAGTTAAATATGTAGCACCCTTGTGATGCTTTCTTGTTTGACATTGAGACACTTTTTGGAGTCGTGCCACTGGTCAACAGTAGGGTTTACCAAATAACCCTACCATAAAGATAACATTACTAATCAGATTTCACTTACAACCCCTTTTGTCACAAATAACCCTGAATATTCAATATCCACTCAAAACTACACTAAAATTCGAGGTCAATTATTCCCAGCCTTCTCGAATATCACGATTCCACTCTTGATATCCACATATACACGTCTCGACGCGTCCAATTCCAAACTTTCTACTACTTTTCCCCTAGACCAGTAGAAAAAAAAAAAAGGTCAGTCCAAACCCCACTTTAAGGTCCACACAGTATAAACGACAGTGCGCCCCGCTTTTAGAAGGACGCTTTACACTGTCATCTAAGAATATAAATTTGGCAAATTCTCTTGGTAGAATACAATTTGTTTCCTTCTCTCTTTCATCATCCAATATCTCTATCAACAGTTCATTCTGTCTTCCCTTTTGCGTGCGGTCCTCTTGATTGGGTTGTACCTGTTGTCGGCGTCTGAAAATGGCGAACAAACGCATCGTCTTTACTAGACATTCTTGATTTCATGTTCTCCGGCGGACATGAAGTCTCACTATAATATGGTAAGTTCTCTTTGCATATGTCACATATAAACGCCAAGACGACCTTGCTGTTCGGAAGCCCGTCAGCAAGTAGGTTCATCACTTCAATGATGACATTAGAATTTCGTCTTCTTTTCCCAGCCGATTCGTCCATGAGGAAATCTTGTCTTTCGGGCCCTTCATCGCAGTCGGGCCTGTTACTTGCCAGTAATTGTGTCTGAGTTTTTGAACCAACCAATCTTGGCTTCTATAGGTGGCATTTATCATGATGTCAATGATCATCAACTAACTGATAATCAGAACTTCAAGTTCTTTATAAACGCACCAGCCAGCCGGTAATAGGCTTCACTATTCAACACAATCTAATAGGTACGGTAACCATTCCTCACTATACATATACACCTCCAATTCCGCGTTTCTATGATGAAGTTTCCACGCACATTCGCAGTTTCCACTCGATTCCCATAGAGCCTAACTTGGGACGCATGAAGTCTTATTCTCTCCTTCCAAAGTGGCTGTCTGATTGAACGCAAAATCTCTACTGAGATTTCTCTTGCACATTCTACCGTTTCTCGATGACTGCGACATCTTGCTAACCCAGTGCTTTAGGTTTCTGAAAATGAACTATTTAATTTGTTGAATATATTTTTTGTACTACATTATTATCTTTCACGTGACTATTCTTGATGTACTATAATCTTGCTCATGGAAACTTCGAACTTTCTTCAAATTGTTTTGATGTCGTTGATCTATATACTTTTTATATACAAAACTGAAATTCATGATATGGTCATAATGTCGTTACAATAGCCCCTTTCTAAATCCTAAGCAAAAACATCACCCGGAGCACCCCGTCTTACTCGGCCGCCAACTAACCCACGTCGGTTCCTTCCTGTTCTTCCTCTTCCAAGCCAGTTCAACTTGAGTAACCTTGACAATTCTCTCATCTTCTCGCCTCCTTCATCTCCGACTCTTGCGCCGACGCCGACACCTGACAATACACTCATGCACTGTAACATTCGCCCAACCAGATCCGTAACTTGCTTGGAGTCTTCAACGTTCTGTTCACGCACTTCGCGAACTGAACCTAGACTAACCACGCTCATGGCTCCGTTGTTAGACGGGCGATCGCCAATGGAAGATGGAAGATTGACCATACTCGAGGCAAGACCCGAAGGTTGAGTGGTCCCGAGAATAGACATACCAGCACCGAGTGTGGCGCTAATGTTAAGGTGGAGGCTAGAAGGTGTAAACGGACGGAAGCCCGAATCAGACATATTACTACTTCCGTAAGAAACATTTGAGATGGCGCGGGAACGGGTTCCGACCGATGTACCCTGGGCACTTCCGGGGCCACCTCCGGGATTTCCATGGCTAGCTCCATCGTTGAAGAGCGTGCTCCCAGCACTATTGAAGCTACCAAAGTTGAAATCTGAGTTACCCAGTGGCATAGAAGTAGCCGTACCCGGGCGGTTCAAAGAGGCAAAGCTCTCACTGGGACTCGCTGACATACCAAGCTGATGCGAGACTTCGGCTGGCGGCGAAGCAAGTGCCATGTTTGCGAAACTAGCCGGCAAGAATTCCAGAGACAACCGCGAGAAGATGGTCTTGAGTGTCTCGTATCTAGGTAATACCACGATATCTCGATAGGCTGTGAGAACTAGGCCACGGATATTGAGTGGCATGCTGGTCGGAGTGTCATGACCTTCAGATACAGCGGCAACGGCACCCCAGAATTCAAGAGCCTGCTCTTTGCTGACGAGGGTACCTTCGCCAGCAAATTCTACATCAAGAGGTAGGAATACAGCCTGAAGATAAGGGAGAACAACTGTAAAAGTAAACATCCAAAACTCAACAAGTTCTGGAATCGTACGATCCTCAGGCGTCTTACGCATGGCACGATCCAACGCCATGAAACCCGAAGTGAAAAGCTCTTTGAGATCCTCAAGAAGCTGCCCCGGAGTCCGCTTCGTAATACATAACTGCAAGTGGAACATGACGATACGATTCAAATCCTCAATAGGAACACGGACCTCTTCAGCTTCAAAAACCATGATAATCTTACTCCGAAGATACGGCCAAGCATCTTCCGGCCCCAGTTGGTTCAGCGACGCAAGCTTAGCTTCTTGCATATCGGCATGAATAGTAGCTAAGACGGATGGCGGAAGGTCAAACGAAGGGTCAGCATCACCAAGCTTCATATTCAAATGATCCGGGTTCTTCTTCTCCTTGTGGCCCTTATGACTTTTGAACGCCGACGTGCTAGCACTGGGCGAGGTAGTATGGAAGTTGTAGAGACTACTAGCGCTTGCTTTGGGGTTTGCACTACTGGCCGCAGCGTGATATTCCTCCTTGAGTTTCTGTTTCTGGCGCGAAAGGAAGTGATGCTTCTTTTCCTTGTCGCGCGATGGCTCAGCATCGAGACCGCGAACTGTCACCGTGCTAGAGTTGGCCTGAGAATACAGCGAACCGGCGATTCCAGGTGTACTCGAACCTGCAGACTCTACCGATCCGAGAGTAGTAGAGCTATAGTTTCCGCGCTGCAGGGCATTACTGAAAGCACTTCCGATCTTGCCTGGGCTTGGGAGACCCCTGTCTTTGGTGTCTTTGACGCTGATCTTCCCGGGCCTTGAAAATAGTTTCCGCTTGGTTTCCTTCTTCTCCACCAACGGCGCCGGTGGCGGAACAGTCGTAAGTGGACTCGGCGCTGTAACCAAAGGGCTATCTGGTACATGAACCCCTGACATGACGGGTGACACAGCCATAGAAGTGTTCAGTTTAGGAAAAGCGGCAGTAGCACCCAACAGTCCATGACCTTGGTCGCGCGGGGCCGAAGCCTCCGTTAATGAGAGCATGGGTGGTGATAGCGGACCGGTGCGCGCCCGGACAGCGAGTTCCTCACCCGGCGCCGGAACGGTTTGACTGCGCTGGCGGGAATGTATAGGACCAGGCGCACCTCTCGGCGGCACCCCGTTATGCGATGCTTGATGTTGTAGGACGGCAGTCTGAGCGGCCAACTGGCTTGCCGATAATGGGTCTGGCTTATAGACGGGGGTCAAACCGTGTGGTTGGGGTGAAGGATGTCCGGAGCTCATGAGCTTGGGCGAGGTAGTTGATGATACGGAGCCGTTCCGTACGGAAGGCGGGCCCGACGTTAAGAATGATGTATCTTGTGGAGTGCGACCTAGCGGTGATGGTCGACTGAAATTGAATGTTGGCTGTGCTGAAGCAGGAGTATGTACTGAATTTGGTGATGGCTGAGTAGAGCCTGTATATACGTTTGGTCGTGGATAGTCGAGAGAAGCAGCTCGGGTCGTGATAATTTTGAGATCGTCAGGTAGCTCGGGAGGCGCCTGCGTGGCAGAAGGACGACGTTGTGAATGCATAACGAAAGAAAGAATAAAGACACGGAAGGAGGGACAAGGCGGGGTTCTATGTACTTTGTGTAATAACCATTCAGCAATGGAACACAACGGCAAATGTGTTGGTGTGATAGACCACTGTAACGATATGACGCGGGCGCTGTCTTTCTTTGGTTCTCTTTAACCAAGCGCAGCAATCGGTACTTTTGGTAATGCAAGGGATGATGATGGATGATGATCGGTTTCGTTGATAGAAGCTGAATGAACAATGGCAATCGCAAGGCGAGATGGAAAACTATAAAGCCGCTACAATACGGTGGATAAGTTTCTGTAAAGCTGTCGATTTCTCCTATCCATAGGAACAAGTCTACATATTTACAATCGCATCTCAATAGCCCAAAAATGGCGCCCTAGGGTTCTGACTAGGGTATCGTTTTTACGACCCCACTAACAAGAACTCTATGAGCAATTCTCACCATCGTGCATTTCACTACGTCACAGTCTTCTATTTTTTTCACCACCTATTAAAATGTCTTCTCTGAGCGCCACATACAGCTCTCCCACCAACGAGCCTTTCTCCTCTAGCGCCACTATCGCTCCTTTGGCAAGCGACAGTCCTGCGGACAAGGAGACTTACTTCAACGCTCTTGGCAAAGCTGTCTCTACTCTTCAAGACACCATTAATAAGGAACTGACGGCCCGTATGGAGCAGGACAATGCTGTCTTGGCACAGGCTGGAAAGGCTGTCGATGATTCCAAGGAGGAAGAAAACTACGGAGAGGAGGTGGTTTCTGATGACGAATAATGGGATACCGACTTAGACAATCAAAACGACCCGCAAGAGCCTCGTTATATTCATCCGTCATGATAAGAAAACAAGAAGAACAAGAAACCACAAGAAAAAAAGAAACGACTCGCTATACCTAATTACGACCCGCCTTACGACCCCATCCACTTGCCCGCAAAGTATCTGACTTAACTGATGGCGATGACGCGCCAACTCCATTTGATGTCCGTCCAAGACACCCATAATGCACCACCGAACTATCCGCTGTCACGGCTACAACACTACCGCCCAAACGCTTATGACATACTCCACACACACGATCCTCAGTAACTACTACTCTCCGATTCCGTCCCTTGGGTCCTTGACTCCCGGGGATATCATCACCGAGAAGCAATCTACTCTGACTACCAATCAACTCAGCGGATCTTAATCCGGCAACTATACGAGCTTCATGCATCAAACTTGTTGATGAACGCATGCGGCCGCGGAAATAGGCTTCCAAATCGTGAATATGAAGACTTTCCGGAAGAAGAGACAAAATTGACTCGGCTGGGAGACGGGCTCCATGTCGGGAAAGAAGAGCCAATGCTGGTGGCAGTTTCTGGTGGTACGGTGATGGTGGATTGATGTACAGAGACAATAGAGTATGGTAAATAGTAGTCTTGACAACCTCTTCTTCGATAGGAGCGGGACCAGCTGAAGATGTTGGACGAGACACTATTGGTGGGGGCTCGGATTGCGTCTGGTGGACCTGATTACAGTACCTAAAAAGGATAATGACGTTAGTTAATGTACGAATATTGATCTCAAGTTGTTACACAAACTTACTCTTCGGCCTTAGCATAGTCTTCCATTTTGAAAGCGTAAATTTCAAGTGCCTGCTTATGGTTACCCATAAGACTCAACACTGCTGCTTGCGCTTCGTAAAAGGCCGGCTCATCCCGGGGAATAACCGAAAAGGCCTTGCTTAAACTGTATTGCCTACTTGATCGCAAAAAGGCAACAAACCGCTCCATCATGGCTTCCCACTTCTGGTCTCTCTTAGAGTCCTTGAGGAAGCCGACAAATAGTTCGACCAACCGGTTATGGAAATCAGGTGTTAAGTCATTCAGTTCTTTGATAATATGCTCGAGATATTGCATCTCAAACACAGTATCGATATCACTGAGATACTTGACCACCTTGTCTCTTGGTAGTGTCTCCGCATTTTCGGTGTCACCAACGAAGATTTCCATGGCCTCTTCGGCGTCTGCCCGTAATGTCCACTCCGCATACTCTAGGATAAGATCAACTAACGCAGGACCTAGTCCCTGGATGTACCGAATTGTCCGTTGGGGTCCATGAAGTCCTGGAGCCCTTTCGTCGGGCTCATCCCCAGCACCAAGTTTCTTGAGTAGCGCCAGGGCCTCGGCGTGAAGCTTCTTCCCGTAGAAGAAGTCAACAAGCTCATGGTACCGACTGTGCTCAAGAAGCTTCTCGTTTACTACGCCCGGGGCGCAGAAGTTTGGAATACGGAAGAGAGACCCAGCTAAAGACGGCTGGCTGTACATGTATCCACGGAACAAGGTGGTGTCAACCAGGGCGAATGTTCCCTTGAGCTTCTTTTCAATGTCGGCATCAGGGATGGTGCTTGTGTCTGTTCCAGGTCCACATTCAAGAAGTCTCTGGAGCGTTTGTTCGGCCGCTGTCCCCTTTTCGCGCGGCTTAAGTTTACCTGTAGCCGGATCAATGATACGCTGTAAACGAGCACGACTTCCAGCCAGATAACTGTTGAGAGCTAATACAGCATTACGTAACTCCTTTTCGGTAACAGGCAGATGTGCAAATTTGTTGACCTTCTTCTTCTTTTCCTTCTTCTTGGGTGTCTCAGGCCGCTCTTTGCTTTCGCTGCCCTCGGCTTCGTGAGAGTTGCTCTTAGTGGAGGCTGTGTCAGAAGATTTGTTGCCGCCCATAAACATACGAACAAACCCTCCAGTAGCGCCAGCTTGACCGCCAGCTTGACCGCCGACTGTACCTGGTGTTGATGGACGAGATCCGGCAGGAGGCACTGTTGATACCGGAGTAGATGGGGTATCAGCTGTTGAACCATTGGCACCCTCAACGCTTGGTCGAGACTCGGCTTCCTCTTGGATACTTTCGTCTTCTGATTCATCCGAGGCAAGTTCAGGCCAGGTTGAATAATCACCAGCAATAGAAGGTGGGTAGAGTTTGAGTACCCGTTCTGGTGGCGCATGTACAGCATCATCATTGAAGAGATCGAGCGCATCGCGGTACTTCTTACGACTAAAGAGAACTTCGGCCTTGCGCATCTTGGCTTCCCTCAGACTACCATCCTTGTCTTTCAACAGGGCATCTTCGAGCATATTCAAAACACTGATAGCTTCATCATAGTATTCTGACTCAATTAAAGATGTAACTTGAGAGTCATAGTCTGTAGCATCCATCGTCCAAATGCACCGCTCTGAAGAAATGTGAAAGCCCTTTCCGGCATGCGCAAGACTAACTGTTGGTGGCGCGAAGTGCAATTGCGCAGCGCCAGGAAGACTGATGTTCTGAAGGAGAGAGAGTGTGTCTGGATTGCGAACTTCAAGAGACCCCTTGGTTGGCGGCTGGAGAGCCAAGAGGTAAGGATATGAGTAACCAATAGATTCTGGAGCTGCCTGCCATGGAATCTGACGCTTCTGTTTCCCTAGGCCTGCATCGTCAATAAATAAGGTATTGACATCCTTGGCCAACAGTATTTCCCCGGGTGCCAACTTGGCCGACAATGGCTTGGGCATGTAGCTCCCAAGACCCATGTATCCCATACTAGCTGTGCCCATGGCTCCGAAGCGACCTTGTGACGTCGCCGATCCATTGGTAGTACCCGGGTTGGCAATTTCTGAAACCTCCTGCGTCACCACATTGACTAAGCTGTAGTTAGAGTTCATACCAACGACAATGCTCGTAGCACTTGCCCAGGTTATGGTCCGTATGCTTTCGGGTAATGTGATTTCAACGACGTCGGGTGATAATTCACTCTCATGCCAATTCCACAGCAGGAGCTTACGCTTCACTGCAACTGCAAGACGACTGATAATTTCGGGGATACCAGTCGAAGGATCCTTGATAATGTTTGACGTTGTAGCGAAGCATGCGGCGTTCTTTGTTCTTTGTAGTGTGGTCATAAGCTCATAAGATGCGAGATCATAGAGAGAAACTTGGTAGTTGGAAAGACAGACAAGCGTGTTTGCCTCCTTGATTATTGCTAATTGTTCGACGGCTCTTGTTGAGAAGCGTTCAACTTCGCGTAATAAATCGCTAGGTTTAGTCTTGAGTGTGGGTATCACCGAATCCGTGTCGGGCGCCGAAGTTGAAATCCCGCCATCACTGCCATTCGTATCTTTAGTCGCAGGTATCGTCGCGGAGTTATTGGTAACAATGTCTTTAGGTAATTCGTTTATACGGTAGATACGCAGTGCTCCTGAGTTAAGCCCAACCAAGACTCGATCACCTGTCATGCGGCACAATCCGTCCCTGTTAGCCTATGTCATTATTTACATGTAGAAACTTGTTTTCCTACCATAAGCCAATACACTTTCAATCTTGGACTTATCCCGCTGCCTCAGCTCAATAATGGGCCGAGCAGTGAATGCCGAAAGCATCGCGACCGCCAGCCCGTCAGCAAGTGCTGCGTTGACAAGTGCTTCTGGGCGCCGCCAAGCGCAGACAAGGTTATCGCAAAAAAGAGCTGCAATATGCAGTTATGAATACAATTTCCGTGTTAGTACGGTAGAGCGAAGATATGCGACGCTATTTATCGCAGCTGTGATGCGGTATCGACAGTGTTGATGGCGTTGGCGCTGTTGGTAATGGCGCAAATCGCCGCTGTCGAGGTTGAGGCCCAAAGCTTGGTGTCTGGGGGATTCGGCAGAATGTCAGGGCGGTGAGATGACGATCGCATATAAATCAAGCAGCCGCTATAGATGGATGATATAAATTGAGATGTAATAACAAGTCGTGAATTTTGGTGGTAATAGCTTAGGACATCTGATTTGCATGAAAGACAGTTCAACGAATCAACTTCGAAATCATAAACCGTGCTCATTTTAACCCGTGACTCCTGGAATTAATCACCTCTGACGTAGTGCTTACTTGCAACGGTCACCAGTAGGGTTGTTATAACCAGGGTAGGTACAAGCCATTACACAAAGTACCAAAAAGGGTAATGCTACACATATCACCTTCTCTGTATATCATGAATAGACTCATGTATGTGGCTTCCACACTATACACATCACGAAGTTATAAACCTACTAAATCCACAGCCTATTTTTAACAACTTCCATGAAGATGACAACGTTGACTTCCACAATGCCTGTTGAACAACGTCATCCTGCCTGTATAGTGATAATAATTCGTGTGTATCAAAGTAAAATACCCAAAATGGCATACTGTTTGGATTGATAAGGGCATAACATGAAAGGTGCTTATTTCCCGAAGGTAATGGCTATTCCGAATCTTTGCTTTTCTTTCCCTCCTTATGGGTTTGTCGTTCCCGTCTCCGTCTTGTCACTTGATTTTTCTTCACCACAAAATCCAGTTTGCGTAAAAAGCCATCACAACCGCAGCAAAGGTATTTCCATTCTCTGGAACAGTCAACAGCTGTTCAGAGAATCACTTGCAGTTTTGAGTACAACCTTCTTTTTCGCTCTTCTTCGTTTCGGTTACTGTTCCAGTTGATCGATTCCAATCTTCTTCTTGACTACAGGAACCCCGATAAAGCTTTGACACAAACGACCATCTGTTGGAGCCATCATAGCTGCAACAGAACCCATCAAATATATTAAATTATCCGGTTGAACTTGTTCAACCAAAACGTTAGTGTTTATATTCCGGTGTTGACTTTGATTCCATCCATTAACATGTCTTTCTATCTCCGTCAGTCCCACCCCATCCCCCGGAAGGACTATTACAGTTCTTTTGGATCACCAACAACAATTTATTATTTTTTATAACGGGTTATCCGTTACTTGAATCATCAAGAAAGAGTTCTAGTCATCTCGCGTCTTTGCAAGCATGACTCCCCCCGTCCCCCCGAGCACTCGTGTGCTCCGCTCTGCCACTCGTCGTAGTCAGAGCTCTGATCAGGGCTGGAAAGAAAATGTCCAGGCTCCTGTTACCAACTCAATGTCCACTCCCGATTCGTCAGCTCGGCGCACTAGAAAACGCATCGCGAGAAACAAGCAGGCCCAGACTCAGGCCAACAACACTTCGGTTTCGCCTCTGAGCCTTGAAAAACGCCCTCCTAGTGGCCAGGGCTCCGTCATCGATGTCCAGTCTCATTCCACTCAGAGTGCTGCGGTGGCCAAGCCAAGTGAGACTGTCTCGCAGACCACCCCGCAGACACCTCAGCCCCAGATCCAAGCAATCGGCCATGGGCTCCCTTCGGCCTTCTTCTCGTCTACTGTTCTTAGAGCCGGACAGGTGTCTTCTGTTCGTAACGCCGATCGCTTTATAAGTTACCGCAGCTCTCAGACATCATTGGCTGAACGTTTTAAATCCGCTCGTCCCGTTCATCTGTTGACGCCCAGAGAGCGTTTCAACAGAAACAGCTTGGCTTCTGTTGACCCGTTTGTACCCACTCTTGGACAATACATGGAGAGTGACATGTTCGAGCGTTTGGTCCCTGGTAAGTACAGTCACTTAGACCTCCAATTGTAACGCTATACTAATTAGAATACCAAAATAGACAATACGCCTGCCATGCCATTCCCGGGGCTTGCTGGACGTGCCAGAACTTCTGGCAATGTCTGGGCTATCGGTGGAACTGATCCTGTCATTCCCACCGAAGAGCTCCCTCACCTTCAGGCTAACAACCCGCCCGCATACAACGCATCCTGGCTAGTCAACAATGCTGTGGCTAACGCCGGAGATAAACTGCATATTGCCCGTCTCAGCGCGGCTACTGGAACTGATGTGACCCAGAGAATTCTTCCAGTTTCTGACCCCAACATTGGTCAACAGAATACCCGCGGTCGCATCTCAGCCGGCAATACAAATGATGAGCAGGAAAAGCGTACATTCTGGACTGGCGCAGAGTGGACGAACTTGAACGCCGGTAAGTTTACAAGAACAATGACGGCTGTTTACAGTGTTTTAACTTTAATCTCATTGAAGCAGGTGTCATGTTTAGACACAAGACTCGTGTTCCCTCCCCCCCTTACAGGTAAGTTCTGCAAAACCAACAAACAATGTTTTCATGTTTTCATGTGCTGACAGGTTAATAGGACCCTCAATGGACACGGTCTGCGTAATGATTTTTACTGTTCCCTTTTGGCATGGAACTACAAGTATGGCCTGCTAGCCGTAGGTCTCGATAGTGATATCTATGGATGGTCTGCGCTCCGTGGAGTGCTTCCTTTGGCCGGTAACCGCAGAGAGGAGTGCCCGCCTTGGATCTCGGCCATGGACTTTTCTTCCCGTACTGGCGATCGCAACATCTTGGCATACGCAGATTCATCCGGGCTCTTGGCTTTGGGGTCGCTGGATGACATGTTTGCATCTGAAGTTGCCAAGCCGATGCCTATTCGCTTCCGCCAGCACTTTCAGGCACGCATTTCGTGCATCAAGTTTTGCCCGCGTACGTATCTGCGTGGCTCAAGCAACCCAGGAAGTCCTTCTGGCAGCCGGGTCGAGACGGAGACGCTACTAGTCGGCGATGAGAGGGGCGCCGTCACGATCTACTCAGTGGAGTGGTCTGAACGTCCTACTTCTGCCTTTGGATTCTGGGGTAAGCTGGTAGTACTCGGTTGGTGCTTTGTGAGTTCTGAGCAGATTTGTGGTCTTGCTTGGAACAAAGAAGGCACGATGTTTGCTGTTGGCAGCAACGACAACTCATGCTCGTTGTTCTCTCTCAGCGATTTTGACAATGGCCGTATTGCTAGGAAATCGTTGGCCCCTGCCTTGGCGGGCAAATCGGCCATGTTGTCGCAGTTACGCTTGACTAAGGAAGAGCCTCTTGTCGTTAGGAGGCACACGATGATCCCTCCCATTCCGGAGATATCTCATCTAGTGACGGAGTTCACTACCCGCTTCCCCAAGCATGTTTGGCGCCATGAAGCAGCGGTCAAGGCCATTGCCTTTTGTCCTTGGAAGAGCAACCTCGTTGCTACAGGTGGTGGGTCTTCGGACCGGTCCATCAGATTTTTTAATATAATGACGGGGAAGCAGATTGCGTCAATCTGCGTTGCCGCTCAGGTGACATCTCTAGTGTGGTCTCTCAACCGGCGCGAGATTGTAGCAACGATGGGATATGCTGTCCCTGAACATAGCCGGCGGATTGTGGTCTACAGTTGGCCTAACTGCCGCGAGGTCATGTCTGTGCCGTAGAACGGCGACCATCGCGTGCTTTATGCTATCCATTGTCCTCTGGTTCCCCTTCATATTGATGCCAACGGAGATGAATTGACAGCCGAGGGCTGCATTGTTGTAGCCTCAACTGATGGGTCAATCAAGTTCCAGGAGGTGTTTGAGCGTACCAAGAAGGTGAAGTCGAATGTGCCTACATCGACTATGGGCTAGGAACTCAGTATAGAGAGTGGTGCCCTGATGAATCTACGCCATTTGCGCTAGACCATCGTCAAAAAGGAGAGGTCAAGAACAATATTTCTTAGGAGGTGGATTTTGTGGTACGCTGTCCTGTTGCCTAGTATTTGTTATCTGGACTGACCATTTTGGGATTTGTCTTTGGCATCTAAATTATATTTAATGAGCGTGGAGTTTTTATTTGGGGGTCTATGTCATAGGTCTTGTATGTCCGAGACGATTTCTTTTGTCTGATTCCTAGGCTTTTACTCTTTGTGGTCTTGCTGTCTATCAACACAGGAACGTAATCAATACACAAAACTACCAAAAAGACGGGATGTAAGTGTGTGTATGTTATTTGAGTATTAGTGATTCTGAACATGGCGGCTTGTTTGTGTATCTGTACTAAATGAAAGAAACAATCAAAGATGACGATAAAAGTAAAGGACAAACTAGTCGATTGTGATAAGGTTCGAGTGAAGAACCGCCCATCACAGGTGTTTGTGTTACTTTCACGCAAAGTTGGATAGTCTGTGTCACGCTGTTGACTGATGACGTATTATAGTGGTTTCATTGAACATGAGGACAACATACTATAGGTTAAGAGAACAAGTTTATATATCAATATAGTTACATCAAACACCCATAAAATCTCGAAATTCTCCACACGTACTCATCTCTGGTGACGTTGCCTCTTGTTGTTACCATTTCTATGATGGTTTGGCCGACTATTACGCTCAAATGACTGCCTGGATTGCTGTTCAGCAGGCGGTCTAGCATGTCTGCGTTCTGTATTTATGTAATGCATAAGACTCTCGGCGACATCATCAACAGTAAGTGTCCTTTCGCGGATTTTTGTCGTGTTGATCGACGTAAATAACGTAACCCAGGTACCAAATCTCGGATTCAAGATTTCTACCACCTGTGACCACCAGGACTCCATACTATATGAGGAGGTCTTGTCTTGTGAGACCTCGTTCATGGCAGCATTCCATTCTTGAATCCAACTATCTAGGTTGTCGTCATCCGGAATCTGAGAGAATTTCTTCATGGCGTATTCGTAGTTGTCTCTGTCTACGCTGGACACTGTACTGGCTTGTACTTGGTCGTATAGAGCGTCATACCAGAGATGGATCTGGAAAATCTCCTCAGAGAGTAAAGTGCGGGCTTTGCAAACTCGGAATAGGTTATCAGTGACGTGGGCTTGAATCCACTGGGATAACTTCTCACATCCGACAAGATGGCTATCCCATTCCTTCAATTGACTCTCAAACTTGAGTGTAGCCGTGGTAATAGCCGAGGTACGCAACGTCTCTGCGATGCGATAATTAATCTCCTTCTGATTGGCAAGAGCCACCGCAACCTCCTTAGTGTTCCGACGTTATGGTTCTAAATCGGAGTCTGGAAGGTAATCTTCAATTTTGAACGAATCGTAGTCTATCGGTGTAGGTCGCTGGTTCCATGGAATACGATCTTCCCGCTTAATGAAATCCCAAAGACCGAGTTTCTTGCATTCGATTTGGAAGGCCCTGTCGAATGCACGCCATTGTAGGAGACTATGGAGAACGGGGAAATTAGTCATTTCATAGGTTGCTGAGTGGTGGTGATGTTGATAAGTACAAAATAAATGATGACGCGTATTGAATGAGGATAAAAACAATGCATCACATGGATTGCTGTGGGGGACGACCATTTTTAAAGTTCCTGGCACATTAGTGATGACCGCTGTAGCCTTGTGCTGTGATGACTAGGTCTCATAAACAGGACTGAATCCGGACGGAGATGAACATGGTCATATGTCTAGGTCGACAAAGACAGAAATCATACATTAAGAGTTGATTTGATTGCTATTATTACAGCTTTATATTGAGCCCACAAGGCCGCTTGTAATTCATGTCATTAGTACCTTTAACATGAGTATACAAACTATATATTCTAATCTTTCTATGCTAATTCTAAGATGGCATTTTGTGTACATCACTATACCATGTGATATATCCACCACATACACATCAGATGTCTCGAGCAATTGAACATCAGATAAACAACTGTCGTCAACAAGTGTCCGAGAATTGGGTTATTGGGTCACGTGCAACACAGGGGAGCACTACCAACTCTGTGGGAGTGAGCCAAGTAGGCCAGAAACGAGTGAATTATGATTGCGGATGAACAAACGCAATGGGAATATATCGACGGATGCGGCGTTTGTATATCCAGCCACCGGTCCCGGCGGTGTAAAATATATAGACTAGCTGCGACGAAGTATGTATATAAAGAAGAGTGAATTTCCGTCTTAGAATCAATAAGAAAACCTAGCAGTTGTGTGTTTCCGAGATTACCTTTCAGTAATCTATTTCTTCATCATCAAGTTCGACTTGACTAAAACGGGTCTTCATTGTCTACTATGTATCCACTTCTCTTTGTACAACCAAGCGTTCTTTAATAACCCATGCCACCCATGTACCTAAATTGCCAAAAACAACAAAGAGCACGTGAAATACACTTAATCTTATGATGTCAGTGCAATCGTTTTGTCGGTCCGACAAAGTCCTCTATCAGCTGTCACATCTTACCCCGCCACCTGCCAAACTCACTCCTCAATCAATCCGCGCATCGCAACCTCAGCTCAGCTCAGCTTCACCAACAATGAACCACCATCTCCACACCTATCCTCAATCAATCACCATACCATCCTCTTCTGGATAAACCTCACCCTTCTCAGCATCAACTAAACCACCAAACAGCGCGAAATCAAAAACCATGGCCACGATAAACCACCTTTACATCCTCGCCGACCACATTAAACTATCGCTACTCGAGCGGCAACGGGCATCATCAGCACTAGCCGGAAGTCTTGATGCCGAGGGACAAGATGGTCATATTGCGGGATCCTTGGAACAGATGCGGGAGGCTATTGCGCATTTAAAAGGGGAGGAAACCCGGTTTAGAAATGGTGGAGAAGTCGAGTGAGTTTCATTATGGTCTGATTCTGAGGATTATTAGACTAATCCACAATACCAATTCTAGCAAAGCGGATGAATTGGCAGATACCTTACCCGGGTTAGAAAAGACTCTAGACGCACTAACCTCCCAATTCCACCGATTCACCGCACCTTCTCCCCCGTCAACATCGCCACTCCCGACAGCTCGTCACTACACACCATCACCACAGCCGACGACAGTCCGCTTCCGCGACACTTCACCAACCCCCTCCAATGGCCTCTTCGAAGGCGCCATCAACGAGCCATCCTATCGTGATACCGTGGAGACAGAATCCATGAATAACCCGCAACTCCAAGCCTACCACGACCATATCCTTTCCGAACAAGACACCCATTTAGATTCTCTTGGCGAGTCCATCTCCCGACAGAGAGAACTTAGTATGCGTATTGGAGATGAACTTGAAGCACAAGTAGACATGTTGGAGGAGACAGAAGGCCTTGTTGATAGACATGCTACACGACTAGATCGGGCACGACGGAGCTTGAATCGGGTGGCTGAGGGGGAAGGTGAAGCCAGAGGATGCTTTATTATCGTCATTTTGATTATCGTGTTGTTGCTTTTAATTGTAGTGTTTAAATAAGTGGTTGGTCTGTTTGGTTACGAGGGAGTTTGGAGTTTGGGTAGTTACTTGAATTATTATGAATCTGGCTGTGTATTGTTACACGGTTACACAGGAACACACAGTAGTCAACCAACCCTGTGTCTACTTCATGATAATGAATACTGTGATAAACCCAAGTCAGGTGATCAATCAATGACTATAGTATAGTCAAGTCAAACAAGCATTAGTCATTCACGTTCAAATTCACTCAAGAAACAATCAAACTCATAAAAATGCCACAAAAAAGGGAGCGGATATATACAACAAATAATAGTGCTTTACAAGTTAAGCCTGCTGTTGACTGATTTCAACACCCAGCAGAGCCCATACATAAACACCCAAAACAGCGCCGACCATCCAAATCCCATCCCATTCCATTCCATTCCGACCGACCGTAAAAAAACAGACCAGACGCACAAAAAAAACTCCGCTTGTATAAGGAGGGAGAGCCCGAAATAACACAATAAAATACCCCCGGGGCCCGTCCCTCATGCAAAGAATGAGAAACCAGGAAAACCAATGACAAATACCAAACAGAAACAACCTTGGGCAATCGCGTATACTGAACGACGCAGCACCAAGGGACAACCCACAAAACAAGACCCAAATCCCAAAAAGTAAGAACAAAATAAGGAAAAATAACAAAAACCAAGAAACCAACAATGGGCAGCGCAAATATGCACGGCGTTGCCCGTCCAGCCAAAACAGAATAGATCCAGTGCTCGTAACAAAACAAAAGCAGAACCACAAGTCCGTAGACAAGCAAGTTCGCTAAACACAACAAAAGGAAAACGCCGTTTCGTAACAAAATGCTAGAAAGAGACCAAGTCCCGCAGCCAAATGTTGACTGGGGCCAATGACGCAAATGGTCTTTGTGAGTAAGAACCAAATGGATAATAAGTGTTGATGAGTGCAATGTCGTGTGTCAAATGCCAATAGAAAAGCAAAAAGCCAAGTAATAAAACAAAAGCTGCTCGCTAAACCAATGAGCCCGCCGTAAAACAAAAAAAGAAACAAAAGAAAAACCAGCCAAACGAAACGTCCAATTTTTGGGGAATTTTGAAAACAAAACAAAAAAGAAAAAGGAATCCAGAGCATGATGCGTCATCCAGTAGAAAATGAAGAAGCCATGATAAGAAAAAAACAAAGAGCGCAAAAACCAAGTAGACAACAGAGAAACTGGGACGCTCGAAAGAACAAATTTTGAAATGACAAGGCATAAAACCGAAGCCAAACAAAACTGGCGAATGAATGTCTGCCAAACCAATCCAGCACTAAGGAAGGGCGAACAAAAAGAGACAATGGCTAACTGTACAAGTCTTGCACAACGAACAGCTGTGAAAGAGGTAGAGAAACAGAGAGTCCGGATTGCCTGAAAGACAATACACCCGTCAGTCACTTACAGGGAATCAAAGACTGTAGGAACGTATCAAAAACATGGCATTGTTAACAGCAGACTGTGGTTTCAGTGTACCATCAAGATTGTCATGTTTCCTCACGTTCCACGAGGAGACACCGATAAAGTTGTGTTAACCCTAAATCTGACAACTCCCCTAAAAGGGATCGCCAAACTAAGGAATGTTTCACGACAATAAAGTGCATCGACCACGCCAGACTAAGAATGTCCCTAAAAGCGGCAAGCTCGATCACTTTTTTCTTGTGAAAAAAGAGACAAGAAACCAACAACTATGCACGCAATCACACATTACCCAAAAACCATTACCCGAACAAACAACACCAGGTCATCGACCACAACGTACCATGGCAAACGAGCAAATATGCTCTCTTTACCACCGACGGCTAGGAGACCCCTGGTGCATGTGAGCAGGAGACATGGAAGGAGGAGGGCTAGAGTTGTGCATGGCAGTGCCAGTCATAGGGTTGATAATAGGAATGGGGTTGCGGGCACGCGAAGCAGCGGGCTGATGAAGCTTCAAGCCAGCGGCCTGGGCGGAAGTGAAGGCGGAACCGTAGGCAGAAGAAGAGTTCAAAGAGAAAGTCGAGGCTACGGGCTGGGCCATCTGGGTAGGCGAAGCATTCGGCGAGTTGCTAGCCAGAGACGAACGCTCACTGGAAGCGCTGTGAATGGAAACCAACTGTTCGTGGGAAGAAATCAGGCGGTCAGCGGGGGAGGCGGTCCTGGATGAAAAGGGCGAAGAATAGGCTGAGCCGTAGCCTGAATAGCCGGTATAACTCACATCATTGTCGCTGAGCAGATTGGGGCAGAATTCCATGTCGTCCTCCAAGTCAAAAGAACGAGTAGCCTCGAAGCGGGTGCGGAAGCTGAGCATCGAGTCGTTCATGTCCTTTACGCGAGAAGCAGCAGTGGCCGAAGCGTTGTGACGCATTTGACCCTTAGACACAGTGGACTGGCCTAGTCTTTGGTTACGGCGGTTACGGCCGTGGTGGTTGTGCTGAACGTGGGGAGCAGGAGCAGTGGCCTGGGGCATGGAGTAGTAGTTATAAGTAGCCATGGTGAATAGTATGAAGAATGTGTCGTAAAGAACAGCAAGAAGCAAAAGTCAAGTTTAAAGGTGGTGTCGTTATGGTTGAAGAATAAGTAGTAAGAGAGTGGAAGAATAGTTCAAAAGACAAGACAAAAATCAAAAATTACGCTGTTGCACAAAAGATTGTGGTCGTGATCGTGATGGTTGATGAAAGTGTTGAAAATAGGTAGAAAAAGAGGAGAGAAAATTGTAACTTTAGGTCGGTGGAGCAGAAAACCAAGTGTGGACTAGGCGTACGGTGCAAATATGTGTGGAGATTTTTTCAGGCTGAGAA
This sequence comes from Huntiella moniliformis, assembly GCA_000712465.1. NCBI lineage: Eukaryota > Fungi > Ascomycota > Sordariomycetes > Microascales > Ceratocystidaceae > Huntiella > Huntiella moniliformis. The sequence goes on from JMSH01000036.1 coordinate 138,008, forward strand.
GGAAGTAGTAGTAGTTGTAGTTGTAGTGGTTGTTGTTAAAAGTAGAAGTCGCAGTCGTAGTAATGATACAAAAAGAGGCTTGGAAAAAATATAAAAAGGCTGTTGCGAGGCAGAAAACAGAAAGAGATAATGCTAACAAGTACAAGATTCAGTTTTTGGAAGCAAAATACAAAAAGAGTTCAGGTGAGGTGTTGCAAGATTGGGAAGGAGGGGGACAGCAGATTTTGGATAGAGGAAAGAATAAAAACGAAAAATCAATTGGATTAGCTGGGAAAGCAGGAAGCCGGGCTAGCAAGTGCGTAAAAAAGGGTAAGAGCAAGAAAGAGAAGGGGAAAAGAATGGGGCTCGAGTGGGCGACACAGTTGCTTTTTGTTCTCGACACCTGGCACTGAACGACAACCCCAATGGCCGGGGCCCCGACACAACCCAGTCCACCACCTGGTCGAAAAGCTATCCCCAGTCAAAGTACCAGTACATGCATCGACTAGCCCAGCCCGCCCAGACGATAGCGTCCGTTTTTGGCATCCTTTGCACATCAAATGAGGGAATTGATGTTGTGGCTCAAAGCCCTGGCTGACTCTGTGCAGAGACGCCCGCAGTGTCTTTACTGAGGGAAAAATGCTTCTTTTTTGTTACAGTAGACATAGGCTATTCTGCCGAGAATGTGCCTGCAGAGCTCCTTCTACCTCCAGTCACAGTTTTCTCTTGCACCTCTGACGAGGAGAAAAGAGGGAGTGAAAAGTGACAAAAGCGGCGGAAATCTGGGGTTTTGATTGGCTATTCTGGTGTGGCTGCTTGCGGCCAAAGACGTTGGGGATGTGAATTGGCTGCATGGTCCGGGAATAAATTCATTAAAATGTGAATAAAGGGATGTTTAGACAAGTACCGGTACCTCCTCAACTTAGGGATCGCTTCTTATGACCACCGTAAACCCTACTGTTGGCCACTACTATTCAGAGCGCTGAAAGCAAGATTGATGGATCAAAATAAGGAGACAACTTTAGAGCTCAAATCAGCTGGGGACTTTTAACCCGTCTGTGTAATTTTGTAGCACCAATCTATGAATGCACACGAAACCCTCTAGAATCCGTAAGCACCTTCTATGTCTACCAATATTCTGACCCTCTCACCACAATAAATCATGTGGAGAACGCCCGGCGTAGCGCCATCAAAAAAGCCGCCAAAGCCGTGTCCGTTCCCGTTCCGCTGGTCATCGCCACAAGCTTGTTCCATCATCTCGTCTCGTCTCCTTCTACTGCCTGCCTGGGACCGTTTATCTTGTCCGACTTTATTCACAGAAAGAAAGAGAGAGTGGAGAGAATGTGCACTACTAACAAAGTGTCTGCATAAATTCAAAACTAAGCCCTGCAAACTGAAAACGCAAGTACATACCCTGTAGACTTCACAGCGCTGTAGAGTGCGTGTGCACAACCGCCCGAATTGGTCCTGCCGCCCCTGCCACGCAGCGAGATTTACAGAGCAGAGATGCGGGCGTTCTATAACACATCTTTGGCGAGACAAGGCGTAGTGACAAGCGACTAACTAGGCAAAAAAGTGCCCTGGCTATATTAACACATTTGCCACCAATGTCCAAACTTGATCGTCCGTTGTTGTAATTGTACATACATGTTTACCAAAACACATTGAGTTGTCTAAGACCAACATTGCCACACTGTCGCAGACAAGTGCCTCTTTACGTCCCAATCTCCTTCCATCAATTCCGTACATGTTCTTCTCTCGTGCCACGAAGAAAAAACAACCCGTAGGACTGACTGTACCGCTGTAGACGAAGGCCTCCATAACGACTTATTATTGGCCCTCGCCGTCACTGCCAAAAGTGGCCAAGCCACGAGACCCGACTAGCCACTTTAGAAGTGGGGCAAAATTTCACGACTGTGAATCTCTATTGGCTGTCACTTGATATGCCGCTAAACCAGTTCAGGTCTAGCGCTGTTCATTTGGACAATGATATCAGGCTGATCCTTGTTTCTTTGTGGTGATGGCCACAGTGGGTTTGGTGGTACCGTTAGTGGCCTCTAATTGTGATGGCTTTTCGGATGCCGTGAACAAGAACATGTAGTCATTCTGCAGTCAAAGAAAACCCAGAATGGACTCAAATGTGCTGTGACATGCAGGCGATTTAGGTCGTCGACGAAATCCACAGTGACGGTACAGTCAAGAACATTATCTGCGGCTGAGAGACAAGCCGAAGAAACAAATTTCAATATTTCTTTGATTGTAAACTCGTGCGTGTGTTTCCTGATAAGAGGCTTATTTACCATGCGTCAACCGGCAAAAAAGGGTTACAGGCAACATCAGTTTGCCTTGAATCTTTCGTCAGCACAGCGATATATCTAGCAAACCCATGGCAAAAATACAATCGGCTAGATATACTAGGGGCGATGATGAACCAGTGGAAGTCGACCAACTAACAAATTCAATCGAAATCAAGTCCACAGTACATACATGAACATGAAAGTAAAAAGGAAGCTCGGTAAATCAGCTTCCAAGCAGAAGAACTCAGCCTGCCCCCCTTCACAAATTGTTCCTTCCTGTTGTGTCAGTTTTACAATATTTTTGCATAAGCACATGCCGCTTATTTAAAAGGCACAGAGCATAAGGTGACATTCTTTTTGACCTCCAAATGTTCAAAGATCTCGGTCGTTATTAGGGTAAGAGGGGTTCGTTTTAGGACTGTTTCGCTGGGCATTTTTCACGCTTTGATGTTTTTTTTTTTTGTCAGGATTTTTGGGGCATAGCGAAAGGGATAAAGAACGAGGAAAAGCAAAAACCTGTGAACGAAAACAAAAAGGATCAGTGCACAATAAAATAACGTTCCAATTTCATTGTCACAAACTCGGAGTATCGATTTGGCTCGTCTATGCAGGCCGTAATTGATAGACCCCTTGTGGACTTTGTTCAAACAAGCAAGCGGATCTAGGGAGAGAGAAAACAGGACTTCAAGGGGCAAAAAGAAGAACAAGAACAAGAAGAAGAGACCCACACTCATACAGCGCAATGTCTATTTTCAAGGCTCCTCGTTGATTCAGGTGGTAATCATCACTTAGGCTTTATATTGAGTCTCTCATCAAACGTTACAGAACCTTTGGCGAGTATGATAGATAAGAGTCACTCAACAATCACAAGAGTTAACCTTGATTTGAACATCTTTTGTGCACAGCCTCTACTAGAGAATAACAATGTCGTCATATACATACATAGAAATCTCGGTTCAGCTGGCTCATGTATGCATATATTCTCCTCTTCCCGCAAAGTTCCACATATAGTACAGTCTGCCTCGTCCTCGTTCGTTCGCGCCACTGGAATAGACATTCTAAGCACAGGGCAACAAACAGCTTGAGTTGCCTCCATCGTCACGTTTTAATCTGATCGGCCAAAGCCAAGATTCAACCCAAAACCCAGAGTTCCCCACTCCATCTTTCGTCTGTCCTTTTTTCAATTAAAACTTACAAAAAAAACGAACAACACCGGGGATAACTTAACTTGAAGAACGAACGCCTTCTATAATGCCCTCTATAACTAATCCTGGCCCTTATAAAATGCACTATTATTGCATATCCGTTCTGGGCTTTGTCTTGCGGGCTGTGTGAAGAATGCATGAGTGACCACGGTACTGACGTGCCCGCTTGTGTTCCCTGCAGTACTGCTTTTACCCGTCTTATCGTAAAATGCGAAGTGGAGGTCATCATGGCTGCCAAACAATCTTGAACGGCCGAGATGAGAGTTTCTGGGAATAGATTATCAGGTCAGGGAATTACATACATAATGGTGGGGTCGACTATGCCGTAGAATATATGCCAACTTTCTAAAACTGGCTTGTTATTCTTTGGTTCGTCATTTGTCTCGAGGATAATCTGCGACATTTAGCAAACAAATAAAAGCCTCTATGAGTTTTCCTGTTCCCCCTTCCTTTTGCCGACTTGATATTTCGTCTCTCCAAATGAATGACCTCCAAGTAGAGGCGTCATAACGAAACCCATAATATCCATCAGGGTTCATGCTTTGGGACTTGTTCTCATGTTTCAGAAATGGTTCAGCTGACTTGCTTGCTCAAATCTTCCCTTCGCCTCGTTTTTTACTCATGTTTTGGGGGCAAAAAGGAAGCAAAGGAAGAAGACTGAAAGTCCTTTAAGTTCGGCTTCTCCTTTTCAACTGACTTGTCAGTCACCACTATAACTACTATGCGGGTATTTTCCATCTTTCTGTTGCCTTGTCTTGCCTTTATAACTTGTAATTGGGCTGCAAAGACATGCACATATGCACACTATATGCACTGAAGAGGTCAATGGGTAAGGTGATTGACTACTGTACTGTATTGTTGTGCATATACTACAATGTTACAGTTACATTCAAACTGCAGAGGATGAGGGGAGGGGCAACATCGAAGGAAGCGGCTGTGGCGATGCCGAACCTGGGTTTTGACCCATAACCCTAATTTGATTCGCCCTACTTTTATGAGTGGTATGATGAAAGTCGGTATAGGAAGGAATTCACACTATCAGTTCATAATGACATGTAAGAAGGACGGACGTATGACTGCAAAAGTACGAGATGCAGTGAAGATTACCCGTTTTCATCGTAAACCAGAAAGACGTAGAATTTGTTGCCACCATATAGTTGGTACACACTATTAACTATGCATCTGTACATTGTCGTCGTTGGTTTAACCGCCATTATATGATGGTTAATATCCCGCTCTAAATACATCTGACTTTGAACAGCGTCTGACAGGGTGTATCTGTGCAGCGGCCCTTCCTACAGACATACATATAAATGACACCCATTGTTGCATTTTGCCACGGGGGCTTCCATAAGCAAGCGGGAGATACATACAAAGAGACAGAGAAAACAACAATCACAAAATACAACACTATCTGTGGCGCTTCTGCAAGTCGGCTGTTCCGCCCTTACCGTAGCGTCGCTCTCTCCATAGAGACGCCATCGTATGTTTGGGGCGTCGACCCGACTCCACGGTTGCCAGCTTGAAAGATTATCAACTTGGCGAGCCGATGGCCACTTGCTGAGTAAATTGCCCATGTCTTGGTCTCAAACGGATAATCGAAATGTAGAGTACATACTGTGGACATGTCAGCTCCGACGGAACGGATGTTGGTCAAGGAACTGACGTAGTACAATGGGTATGGATAACAGGGTGACACATTTGCTTACACATGTTCACTGCCCAGAGCCCAATGTCTTTCGACTCCTGGAATTGTAGAACAGGCCATTTTGGCACATTTTCATGAGTCACTGAGTGGGATATGCAGCCATTATTTGACAAGTCGTTTGTAGTTGTCTGTATAACCCGCGTCATCAAGCCACCCCACATCAGAGTCGGATGCAAGTACTTACCAAGATGATTGTCACTCCGGCTAGTTTACCCACGCGTGGGTTGGATATCAAAATAGCCTACTTCAACCTAATCTAGCCTGTCTATTTATCCTCTTTTGTTCCTCATCATGCACGTCTTCACCGCTACTGTCCAACCCTGGCTGTAATCATGGGAGAACCCCCCGTCGACCACAGTCTAGACGCACAAGATAGCTGCTGTAGCTTCGACAAGATGCAGTCATTATAGCCATGAGCTATACAGGCCTCTAATGGTACTGTTACTGTCTGTCATTATAACCGCCTGAACAAACTAAACATCCCTTGACACTTGGACTCCCGTTCAGCGAGGCGCTCACCGCCAGTTCGCTCCTACGTCGTCATGCATAGTCAGGTTGCGGCTATGAAAACACCAATGCAAGCCATTTGCAGCCCAACAACCAGACTCGCTATATTTCCGCGTACCACATACAATCACTATATCCATTGTTGTTTGCAGCCACAGTGGCTGGCAAGGGAGATGGAGCCGAGTTCCAGAATCAAGGACATGTGACATTGTACCTCTTGTCCCTTGGAACAAGCGAGTACCACCAAGCCTGGTGGCTGTAATTGGCCATGATGAGTTGTATGCAAACGGCGTGGGGCTTCGATAGTTGTGCCCTTGCATTCCAGATATGCCGACAAGAATCCCTAGACTCCGCATGTTCCTCTGATATTCTCGAGGTCATTGGAATGTAAACGGGAACAGAGTTAATAGAACAAGTGACGTAAATCAGCTCCTCGCTTACATTACGCCCACATGTATGAATAAGACCCGGAGACTATTCAAAGGATAATTGACTGGCTCGGAGATGACCTGAACCATCGGCCACTTATTATATTGTAGTACGGGTGTGACGATTGTTTCCTACTGGCGTTGGACTATTCCTACGGCTATTCTTTGCCTGTGACATTACCGGATACCGGAACTCCTGAATCTTCGCTAGTGGCTTCTAGAAGACTACAATTGAAGCAGTGTGTGATGGCAAAACCCCAAGGCCCATAGTCTAAATACACCCATATGTTTGAGACTTAGCAGATGTCTACACCTGCCATGTCATATAAAAAGAAAAGAACAAGAGACTTCTGATTACTACTTTGGGACTGACACCAGACAAAGCGAGGCTCTAATAAAGTTGGGTCGTACAAAGATACAAGCATCAAACTAGAGAGGTTTGTATTGTCATGAATATTTCAACGATCCTAACTAGCCTCGTAGTGTTTGAGTCTCATCTTTGATTGATTGATTGATTGATCACCATTGATTGTCTGCCATATATCCAAGGCGCACGCGCGCAGACAAAAGAGGGGAACATTCAAATGCAGGAAATCCGCCATCCAGCATCCATCGCATTCTCCGCCCAATCGTTCCGCCATATAAGTCGGTTACAATGTTCTGTAGATGCAGGCCAGGTCATCTACCCTGGTCGCATGATACTGAGCCAAAGAAAGCGTCTATCCCGTCATAATTCACGCTTATCCAATGGTTTCTTGACAAGTTCAATTGCGCTGCATCTCTGGCGTTAATAACCCCGTTCTTCAAGACCCTTGCTTACTGCCCCGCTTCCGTAATGCCTGCCTGTCATAAACAGTAACCGCCAAGTTGACGACCGCTTGCCCCTCCCGACCGATTGGTCTTCCGGAAACTGCCCCTTCCCCCCCTCCCGAGACTGGAAAAAAGATGGTGAACAAACTGGGGTGAATCTTGTGCTTATCGACAGACATCCTTCGTCATCTACTTTGGGATTCCATTTTCCTTGGCCCTGCCACCTCGTTCGCCTAGTCTTTTTCCCGTTTCTCACGTAAAAACTCATCTTTTCCACTTCAAAGCCTGTGCGCCATTCTTGCGTCTGCTCTTTCTGCATAATTTTTCACCTGGCTGCATTTTGTGTGCAAATCACCATCTAAAATCTGCACTTGCTTGGCTGCTAAACACATTGATACCAATTACCCAACTGTCCGCTACTTCCCTTACATATCCATTCCTTCCTTCCTGGCTGTCACGCCACATCTAGCCCGACTTTCCTTCCGGCTGTCTTCTTTTGCTGCATTCTTTTACAGCTGTTGCATAATTCTCCCGAGCCTCTTTCCGTACGACCGTTTCTACTCAACTGGTTACTCTTAAGCCTTGTACATTACTCGGCTAGAAGAATCTCTGGACAACAAGCAAGCGAATCCATCATTTTTATTACCATTGCATAGCTACTCAAGAGCCATCGCCGGTAATCCTAATCGACTAATTGATATCCGCGGCAAAGACTCCATCCTCTCGGCATTCATCGTTACTTTGGCCTCGGCAACACCTCCCTCTCCTATACACCGTCCTATATCTGACACTTGCCTGCTTCTGCATCGTCAACAGTCCGCTTAATAAACCCCCGCTCCTCCCTTCCGTTGTTGAAGAAAAAAAATGGCCCAACATCTCACCGCTGCCAACATCCGGGCTCTCCAGGTCCCCGTGGCTCTGACCCTGGCCACGCTTTCAGCCTACCTCTACGCCCGTCCCGCTATCTCTTACACGCCCTCTACTACCGTGCCCGCACCTTACCCCGCGCCTGCTCGCCCGACTGATCTGTCGGACAAGGACCGTTCAACCCATGCGTATCCTCCCGATATTCTTCCCGGTGGCCGTTTGGTGAACACCCCATACGGTAATGTCAACGTTTATGAGTGGGGTCCGGAGGACGGTGAGAAGGTTCTGTTGATCCACGGCATTGGCACTCCTGCGCTCGCCCTGCAGGATCTTGCCGAGGGCCTGGTCAAGAATGGTTGCCGCGTCATGATTTTCGGTAAGTCATTGTTATACACAAAGCATATAAATGCGCATACGGTTTATCACACGTTGTCTTACTGCATTGAGTTTCCGATGTCCAACTCCATGCCCAATTCCATGCCCAACTTCAGGCCTAATCATATTACTTCTTTCTTGCTAACACCGCCCCTCTCTATTTCATAGATCTTTTCGGCCGCGGTTACTCGGATGCTCCCTCCGATCTGCCCTACGACGCCCGTCTCTACATTTCCCAGATTCTGCTCGTTCTCGCCTCTTCCGAGCTCAGCTGGACCGGTAACGAGTCATTCCATTTGGCTGGTTATGCTCTTGGTGGTGCCATTGCTGCTTCTTTCGCTAGCTACTACCCCCACCTCCTTAAGTCGCTTGTCCTTCTGGCCCCTGGTGGTCTGATGCACTCCACCCAGTTTGGTTTCTTTGACCGTCTCCTGTTGGCTGAAGGCGTCCTTCCCGAGTCCTTTGTGCGCTGGCTGATGCGCAAGGTCCTTACCCCATGGGACCACGTCCTTCCTTCTGACGGATCGCCGCGTCCTGCTCTGACCCAAGAGGCCAGCACCGACTTTGATCGTGTTGTCCTTTCTCCTGCGCACAACTCGCAGCGCCAGATTGGTGACACTATTTGGCACCAACTTAGCCAACACGCCGGCTTCATTCCTGCCTACATTGGCACTTTGCGCAATGCCCCAGTGTGTGACCAGGACAAGCCTGGTGGCTCTTGGTTCGGGTTGAAGAAGGTTTTGGCGGAGCGCCGGGCTGATGCTTCGCTGCCAGGTCTTTCTGGAGGTAAGATCTTTGTTGTATTGGCGGAGAACGACAACATGGTTGACAAGGAGGAGTTCTTGTCTGACGCCAAGAAGGCTCTGGGAGAAGAGAACTTGGAGACTTTGGTGTTCAAGGGTGACCACGAGGTTGCCATTACCCACGGTTCCGAGATTGCGGATCGTATGGTGCAGTTCTGGACTTCCTCCAAGCAGTAAAGGAACGAATTGGAGCCGCGTTGAATACGTGGGTGTATATGTACGAAAGAAGAGGGACCTGTGATACCCCAGGGTCATGACAAGTGTCAATGGCCTTGCTGATGAAAAGAAGACGAAGGAGCAAACGTTGACTAAGACAGCGGGAAATGTCCATCATCATGACTGAATGAACCGTGTAAAATATTCTTGTTGGTGGGATCTACAGCTACTTTGAGGGCTGGCTCACATTTTGGCTATATGTATGTACATACCTATTGGTACTGAGAGAAAAGAAAAGTAATAAGGAATAAACCAAAAAAAAACAAAGACCAGAAAACAAATACCCAACTCCCTACTCCAGCCATAAATCCATAAAACGTACATGCAGAAAAAGAGGCACGACTATTTGTCGAGATTCCGCGCCTTGACGAACCGGTTGATCTGTTCCTTGGTCATCTTGTCATTGTATTGTTCTTGCATTTCATAGAAATACACCATTTCCTGAGTGCAGTCGACGATTTCACCGATATCCACGTTGCTTTCTGCGAGCCAAATTACATATTGCTGCACTCTAGTGAACCGCAAGTTCTTCTTTAATGGCTCTGACGAAGCTGCTTGCCCCTGAGCCAACTGTGCAAGTGCAGCTTGTGTCTGTGTGATTGCTGCGAGATTTACTTGAGCTCCTGCTGGATGAGCTTGTGAGGGAGGAGCTTGAGGATGCGCCAGTGGTGGTAGCCGAAATACAAGAGCAATCATGATCGCAGTGAGCGCGATAATGTGTGGATCTGCAAGTAATGGTAGGTCCGTCATATAGGAATCGTTGATTAGGGACCAAGCGAAGTTGACATCTTCCTGGGTGAGTGTCAAGTCCGTTTGGAGAGATTGAAGTGTGCGGTAGGGTTGATGAACCAGAAGCTGGGAATTTAGCTCGGCGATAAGAGCAAACTCGCATTCTCCAAGGCGAGAAGTATCAATATACACTACATCTTGCCAGAGGCTTTTCGCTTCAGAAACGAGAAAGCGGATGTGCTGCGGGGATTCTTCGACTTTGGAGGCGAGATATACCGCAGCGGCAATGAGGAGGTACGGGTTCGTAAGGCGGATTTCAACACGGGTGTAGTATCGTTTGACGTAGACTTGGGCTGTGGAGATTGCTTGTTGACGGATGTTCAGACGTTTGCTAAGGCGGTTGATCACTAAGAGAGAAATAATTTTAGTACGTGGGTATTTTACAAGTATACGAATGACATACACGTATTAAAGTAGATCCAGAGATAACGATGTTGTTGGAGAGGATACTGTTGAACGAGTTCCGCATTTTGGTCTTCAAGATCTTGCCTTATGGTCGCTAATTGCTCTTTGGTGAAATGCCAGTGTCGCCGATGGGTTGATTCCCAGTAGTTTGCGGGCATATTGGGAGATGAGGTGTAAGTACTAAGTTATATTTCTGAGAGATTTGTAGTGCGACGAAATGTCATTAGATGTTATTAACGCGAGCATTTTAGTTGTCGCATCACGTCTTGGAGTTTGGTTGATTTGCGACAAGGCTATGATGGGGTGATAAGATAACAATGTCGTACAATTCCGGAAGTACTTTAACCTTCCTGGTCGAAGGACAGACGCCACATATGTGGCGTGATTGGACAGTACGCCACACACGGGATATTCGGAGAGCGACCCAGAACAAGGAGAAGAACAAGAATGATCCAATATGCTTTTGACAAGGGAAGCTCTACGACGAATGATAGTCACGACAATTGAATAGCTGCATATTCAAGGTCCCTTTGACATGTATTTCGAGGCGAGGGAACCGCATATTTCGTGAACCCGCCCTGTCTATGTTGCCCGTCACAAATGGAGAAACTCCAATTGGGTAACGGATCTAAACGCCCACCCGCTTTGTGTCAAAACTCAAAACAAACGCGAAGCGGAGGGAACTAATCCTCGGGACGGACACAGCCGTTGTTGACCGTCCGACAGACTTCAGCGTTGATACATTCTCTTTCGGAGAGTTCAAGAGTTTGCTTTGTGATTTGATAATGGTTTGCAAATATTGGGGACACAATGACTGTAGCCAAGTGACTGCCAAGCATTTCTCTTAGTAGAGCTATAGGGCCAGTGGAGGTATTTTGATGGTAATTGTGAGCTTTGAATAGCTGTACCTCTAGCTTGGCAGTGACAAAATAGAACCAGTAACCAGTGACGTGAGTGGCAATTGACAATCTTTCTTTGGTTGCAAACATCGTAGGCATGTTCTTTGTGTATACTAAGAGTTTTATGCCTCCTCATATTATAACAACAACTAAGCATTTGTTAGGCTCGTGAAAGCCGTCAATCAATCATTCATCTTCAGTGTTATTACTTTTGGCTTTTCTGCCCCCCCTGCCTCAACTACAAACCATCTGAGCGCCAAGCCCGTCTCACTGCGCGACACCTATTGTCGATCCAATCAAGGCTTCAGGACTGTTTGCATGTACATATATACTGTTGCATCTGCGTTACTTGTAAAAGGTTGTTGTTGAGTTGCATCAATTGCCAATTGCCTTGTCACTGGGTCCAATGACAAAGGTCCTCAATTGCACTCGTCGTTCATCGCCACTCGTGTCTCTAATGTTTCTTGAGACTCTTCCGAGAAAAGTCCATTTTCCTTACTCTCAGTTCACAGCAAACCGCTAGAAGCGACTCCACTCTCTTTATTTACCGCTGAGTCTTTTGGATTTTTTTTTTCGCAGTGTCGTCATCGGTCCCGTCAAACTCAACGTCGAGCTGTGAAATTCAAACAGCACTCATTCTTTATCTCACTACAGAGAAATCCGCCTCTCCCCGGACAGACGGATTTCTGTTTAGGTTGGGCAAAAAAATCAGCACTCGCTGATTCGGTCTAGTCCACATAGGGAACAAGCTGCCCTGTCGATTTGCTTCCCCGCGCTCCACCGAGTAGGAGTAGCGAGCATTCATTCTTGCGCTTGACTTGTAATTACTCGACCGCTACAGTCTCTTCACGATCTCTGTACCACAAGCTTGGCCACTGAACTTGTCACTTTTCGGTGTCCCGGGCTTGCGCTTCCCTTGCATATGTGCCGACAACTGCCGACACCCGCTTTATCCATATATTGCCGTCCAAGTCGGAGCCATTGGCTGTCGCCATGACTGTCTCCGGACTCTCGTCAGATAAACAGTCGCACGAGTACCAGCTCGATGTCAGGACACAACAGCTCTGGTCGCGCCTCGATGCTCAGGGCTCCGGCGAACTGGACCTCAAGGGTCTACAACGTGGGCTGGAGCGAATCGACCATCGTAAGCAGATACAAACGCAGTATTGAATGAGAGACACCGTACTAACAGTCCCTCCAACAGCTATGAAGAATGCCGATGTCCTCCTTCGCAAAATGCTCCATGAGGCCGACACTAATGGAGACGGCAAAATCCAGTTTCAAGGCAAGTGGCAATACGGGATGGAACTGTGGCTGAAAAAAGGTTAGATCGAAGACTAACAAACACTATGATGTCAGAGTTTGAAAAACTGGTGCGCCAAACGGAAGCTCAATTATGGAATCTCTTCCAATCAATTGATACTGACCATGATGGCCGGGTCGGGAAACAGCAAATGCAAACGGCTTTCAAGAAGGCAAACATTGAGGTCAGCAGCGACCAATTCGAAGACTTTTTCAGCCATGTAGACAGCGATAACGACGGCTTCATCAGCTATCGCGAATGGAGGTAAGTTATATCCTAAAAAAGTCTCACTTTCCTCGATGCGATTAGTCCATATGAAGATGGGATGAGATGCGCCGCGCCTTCTCCAATGGGATACAAAACCCGCTCTCCGCACTTATTTTTGATTCTGATTGAGACACTAACTAAAAATCTTTTCTTCTTCTTCCAGAGATTATCTCATTTTCATGCCACCAATCGACAACGCACACCACACATCTCTTCACCACGTTCTCGATTTCTGGTCAACGATTGTGACCCTCAATTCTGAAGGCGATTCTCTTGTTAGCGACGACAGCTTGAACCACAAATCTCAAAGCAGCTCACTGTTGCATCTTTTGTTTGGCGGCATCCTCCGTATTGCAGTTCCCGGTGACGCAGAAAAGATCCAGAAAGCTCAAAACCAATTGGAAACCTCAGAAGCGGTTTCTCCCTCGACCACGGCCATTGTCACACAGGCCATTGCTTCTACTTCCACGACAATCCCCACAAACGCTACCATTACCCCTCCTACTTCCGCGACAACAGTCCCAAAAGCATTGAGCGACGCCCCGAATAACACGATGTCGAGCGTCAAAAAGACCATCACTCCCCTCGCTGGCGCTGTTACGGCTGGTGTTGTAGCCACGCAGAGCATGATGGCTACAGCTGAGGATCTTGACGAGGATGAACACATGTCTCTCGGAAGCAAGCTTCTCAGCTTCATTCCCGACACGGGGTATTTCTTGGCTGGCGGAATCGCTGGCGGTGTCTCCAGAACGGCTACGGCGCCGCTGGACCGCCTTAAAATCTTCCTTTTGGTGGACACTTCGGTGTCCACGGGTGCAGATTCTGTTGCCGGTGCGCTTAAGATGGGCATGCCATTGAAGGCAATCGGCAACTCAATCCGCCCCTTCCGCAATGCGCTTGGGGAAATCTGGGCGCAAGGTGGAATGAAGAGTTTCTTTGCTGGCAACGGTCTTAATGTTATTAAGATTATGCCGGAGACAGCAATCAAAGTAAGTTGCTAGATGGTTTCTATTGTTTGTAGGCGCATGCTAACATGTCTGTGTGATAGTTTGGAACGTACGAAGCCGCCAAGCGGGCCATGGTTAATTTCAATGGCCAAAACGGCACTGGCGAGCTTCCTTCGTCGTCCAAGTTTGTGCTTGGTGGTGTGGCCGGAATGGTCGCACAGTTTTGCGTGTACCCTCTCGACACACTGAAGTTCAGGTAAGTTGCTAGCTATCCTGTGATATTAGTATTTGAAGGTATTTCTAACTTTGGTTTTGTAGACTCCAGTGCGAGACGGTAAAGGGTGGGCTGACCGGAAACGCCCTCCTACTCGACACAGCCAAGCGGATGTACCAGACCGGTGGTATCCGCTCCGCCTACCGTGGCGTGACGATGGGTTTGATCGGCATGTTCCCATACTCCGCCATTGACATGTCGACGTTCGAGTTCCTCAAGAAGCGCTACCAGGCTTATGTCGCGCGTAAAACTGGGGTCTCGCCTTGCAGCGTGGAGCCGGGCAATATTGTCACAGGCATGATTGGTGCCGGCTCCGGTGCGTTTGGTGCCACCGTTGTGTACCCTCTCAATGTTCTCCGTACGCGGTTACAAACACAGGGTACACACATGCACAAGGCGACGTACACGGGCATCTGGGACGTGGCAGCCAAGACGTTTAAGAACGAGGGCATCCGCGGTCTTTACAAAGGCCTTACACCAAACCTGCTCAAGGTTGCGCCTGCCTTGAGCATCACATGGGTGGTGTATGAAAACTCGAAGCGTCTGTTGCGGCTTGAGTAAAGCGCGTCAGCTCGATATCGGGCTCGATTGTTTGTTTCTTTTGTCTTTTTTTGCTGTTTTCTGCGACTGGAAGTCGCCAATGATACCGGGACGCTTGGGTTTGGTTTTCTTTTTCTGGTTGTTTGGTTTTGTATGGGCTGGCATACACGATAGAGCGGGTGTTTTGTTTTTTTTTACTTTGATTTGCTTTGTTGTGGGACATGATTGATTTATATATATAGAAGGATACTCCCATGTGACTGGATTTTGGGAGGGTGGAGTTTACACATTTGAAGATTTTGTTTTTTCGATTATGTTTCAAAAAAGAAAATGAATGTTGCGATCAGCAAAAGTGAAGAAGCAAAAGATTGATCTGAGGCGGACTTGAACCGCCGACCTTTTGTGTCCAAGCAACTTGAGTTACTGTTAGACAAACGTGATAACCAACTACACCATCAGACCGTTGATGGAAAATGAGACGCTTGATGGAGCTCAAGAATCCGGTGCATCCGGCGGCCGGTGCGGCGTTTTCGGTGGGTGTTCGTTTCCCCGGTAAAGCTCCATTAGATTGAAACGTTTGTCTATAGGCGGGGCTTATATAGTACTTGGTACATTCAGATGTTTACAGAGCTTTTGCTTGCAGTAATCCGGAAATACGCCCTAGTAGGAATGCCAAGTTGACCTCTTTTCGACGAAAACACGCATATATATCGGACGTCTGTGGCCCGAGGGGCGTACAATGGTGCTTATGAATTGGGAGAATACACTGTATTGATAAGAAGCTATTAAGTCACGAGACTATATTGTATGCAGGCCAGAAGAGGTCACATGTTCAGTTCAAGGCGAATTTGTCCCCGGATTTATGAACAAAGGGGTAGGCACATTGGACTTCGCTGGACTCCGCTGGACCCTGGTCTCTGTATCTCCATATGGTAGGTGGGGGATTTGGGATGCATAGAGAGGAGGAAGTTTCCAGGTACGGGGGAGGGGCGTTTAAAAGAGTTGTTGGGTACGTAAGGCGGGACTGGACGATTTTCACTTTTAGTTCTGTTCTTTTTATCGTTTAATACAAGAGACATTGTGAATCCATCATGAGGTATGTTGGCTGCTTGGTGTATATTGCGGATATCACTAACATCTTATAGCGAGGTACATATATAAAAGTGGTGATCTACAACGATCCCATCAGACTAACCAATTCACAGAAATACTACATTGGGATTGATGTCGGCACCGGCAGTGCTCGGGCCTGTGTAATGGACTCGGACGGTGCAATTGTCGGTCTTGCCTCTAAGAACATCCGTATGTGGAAGCCCCAACCTGGTTACTACGAGCAATCCACTACGGATATCTGGACCGCCATTTGCGAGTGTGTCCAGAATGCCTTGAGTCAATCAAATGTCGAGCCTTCCAGTGTTGCTGGCTTGGGGTTTGATGCCACTTGTTCTCTGGCTGTGTTCACTCACGATACGGACGAGCCGGTTTCGGTCACGGGACCTGACTTTAAGTTGGACAATGATAAAAGGAATGTCATTTTATGGTTGGACCATCGGCCGGAGAAGGAAACTAAGGAAATCAATGCTACGGGACACCCACTGTTGAAGTACGTTGGTGGACGAATGAGCGTGGAGATGGAGATCCCAAAGGTTCTTTGGTTGAAGAATAACATGCCAGAGGATGTGTTTCAACGGAGCAAGTTTTACGATCTGGGAGATGCCCTCACGCACATGGCTACTGGGCTTGAGACCCGTAGCTTTTGCAGCGCTGTGTGTAAACAAGGCTATGTCCCAGTAGGTGTCGATGGAAGTGTCAAGGGATGGCAAGACGACTTCTACAAAACCATTGGGCTAGAGGCTTTAGTGGATGATGACTTTTTGCGGATCGGCGGTGTTCATGGAGCAAACGGGACTTTTATGAGTGCTGGTGAACTAGTCGGTCGCTTGAGTGAGAAGGCTGCCGGCGAACTTGGTCTCCCTTCTGGCATTGCTGTTGGAAGTGCCGTGATTGATGCATATGCTGGTTGGATTGGTAGTGTGGGTGCCCGACTGGATGAGCCTCTTACAAAGATGGAGGCCGAGGCGAATGGCGATGACGAGATTACTACGGCATTTACTCGGTTGGCAGCTGTTGCTGGCACTTCCACTTGCCATTTGGCCATGTCTAAAAATGCAGTCTTTGTTGACGGCGTTTGGGGTCCGTATCGTGATGTTCTAGTTCCTGGGTACTGGATGGCTGAGGGTGGCCAGTCTGCTACTGGGGAGTTGCTTAGACACATGATTGAGACACACCCAGCGTATGCCGAAGCCAAGGAGATGGCCGAGGATGTCAATATTTATGACTTCTTGAACAGTTGGCTCAGTCGCATGGAGGATCAGAAACATGCTCCTAGCATTTCGTACCTGGCTCGACACATTTTCTTCTACGGAGATTTGTGGGGTAACCGGTCTCCCATTGCTGACTCGAGCATGCGCGGAGCCTTTATTGGTATGAGCAATGATATCAGCATTGATGCTCTTGCTCTCCAGTACTACGTTACTATGGAGTTTATTGCCATGCAGACAAGACAGATCATTGACAAGATGAACAAAGAGGGTCACCAAATCGCCAGCATCTTCATGTCCGGTAGTCAATGTCAGAATCCGGTCCTCATGGGGCTCCTCGCAACAATCTGTAACAAGCCCGTGGTTATCCCGGAGTACGTCAACGCGGCTGTTGTTCATGGTGCAGCCATGCTTGGTGCCAAGGCAGCCAGTACGGATGCCAACGGAGTTACAGAGCCACTATGGGAGGTAATGAAGCGTATGAGCCGGCCTGGTCAAACGGTCAAGCCTGATGATGATGAGGGTGAGAAGTTGCTTTTCGAGGCCAAGTACAGTGTGTTCCTGGATATGGCAGAGACACAACAAAAGTACAGACAGACAGTGGACAAGGCAGTCGATCAATGGTTTACTGAATTCGATACTTAGAGTAGCACTAATACAAGCATAACCCTTTTGACATGACGGAGTAACCCTTATGGCGCGTGTGTAGAGTGGATTGGGCGTTGGCATTTTGAACCACGAAAAGTCAACAAAGCTTTCCAGGGTAACCATAAACGAGGGAGCTTGCCTTGTTTTATACTTTTTTTTTATTAAAGAGCTTTTGAGGAAGTTTCCTGGATAGGATTGGTGTACACATTGACAGACATTCGTTTTTTTCTTTGCATTGGGATTGGGATTCGGCTGTTTTATTGAAGCGCAAAGGTCGATTAGGTACGTTTAGTGATAGTTGAAGGAATTCATTGATTGACTTGATTATCCATGAAGAAGAGACACTGACAGCCTCGTCACACATAGCCTTATAAAAGCATAATCGTCAATCTAGAGATACCTCAAATCCCACCAAAACACGACACACCAAAACGCGCCAAGATGTTTGGAAACAAGCCGCAATTCGGCTCCCTCTTCAACGCCAGCACCTCTTCCGCCGCCCCCGCTTCGACCCCAACCACATCCGCCCCAAGTCTCTTCGGAGCTACCCCGACAGCGACCGCCCCAGCAACTACGACACCGAGTTTGTTTGGAAATTCTACGGCCGCCGCGCCATCTGGTGGATTGTTCGGGGCTAAGCCTGCGGCGGCGACGGGGG
>JMSH01000036.1:161484-199643 GCA_000712465.1 Huntiella moniliformis
CACGTTCACTGGCCGAAGTAGGGCCACCATCACCTAGAGCAGAAGAGCGCGTAGTAGTGGCTGGTGAATAAGGACTGGGCTTCATGCTAGACAAACTGCTAGCACCCGGAGTAGGAGGCTGCGAGTTATAGTAAGAAGCCACGTCAATCTCCCGGCGCGCATGAATTGAGGCGGCCGAACTAATGGGCGGGGCCATGCTACCACGACCGGCCGAGGCAGGGCTATGCGACGCGGGGCGCGCTGCAGACGAGGCGGCAGCAGACACTGACGCTGGTTTGGGCGGCGGCGGTGAAGACGGAGAATCGTTCAGCAATGAAAAGAGCGACGATGTCTTTTTAGCCGGTGCAGTAGTGACAGGTGGCGCTGAACCAGCAGGCTTTGGAGAATGGACCGAGGTGTAAGAGTTCTCGCGGCGATGGCCACCCATGACTGGCGGCCCCGAAGGCCGTGAGCCATATCCGGGGGACGCCACGTGAGGAGCCTGTTCGTGCATGACACCACGAAGCGGAGCACTAGTAGTCGGAGGTCCGGCAGCGTTGACTGGCGGGGGAATCGAGGAAGTCTGCTGCGGAGGCTGCTGCAAGTGGTGTGGCTGCGGCGAAGGCAAGCTAGCAACAGATCCGGCAACGCGACGCACAGGGTGATCCAAAGCAACAGACGATGAGCGAGCAAAAGCAGGCGGCGAAGTATCGCGACGCAGCGGCTGACCAGCAACAATGTGGTGAGACTGAGGAGCAGCAGCAGCAACAGAAGAATGAGATGGCGGTACGGCCGACGCAGGGTGCTGCGGCGAAGACATAACACTATGACGACCTATGTGGGGCTGCGCTTGCGAAAGCTGTGACAGTGACTTGTGGTGGCCCGACCGGCGTACAGGGTGGGTCTGCGGGCCGGGCTGGGGCTGTCCCGTCGACTGGCTGCTGCCCGGCATAACCTGAGGCAGAGAAGTCATGTGATAGCCGTCGTACCGCGCGCTAGTCAGCGGCTCTGGATCCGGCTTCATCTCCATCCGGCTGCTCGCAGGGCCCATGTCGTGGTCCCCGCCGCTTGCCATAATGCCGTGTGGCATTGTAGAGTGGTGCGGCGCCATTCCCAGGGGCCGTCCGTCGGAAGCTTGTGCGCCTGGCCCGCCAACTGGTCCGCCAGCCCCCACCATCCTGCGCTGTTGCGCGCCACTTCCCGCCGGCAAGGACACCTGCCTGGCCGACTGCATCATGCCGAGAGCCGCTTCCCGCTCGCGTGCTTGCAGATCCGTGTCCGCCGAGAGACCCACAGGTCCAGTGTTACCGTTACCCGTAGAGACGGCCGGTGGCGGCACTCGTGACTGGCGATGCGGCGAATGGACAGGACCCGGTGTCTGCGCATATGGTAGGGCTGTGGCATGTTTGCCCGGAGTTCCCGACATGGGCACAATAGGTGAGGCTTCACCCATGGGTGTATCCAAAGCCCGCATTTTAGGTGTAGCGCCAGCAATGCTGGGAGCGGCCGATGGTACAGGACTAGGAGCCGTGGACCCGGCAGCGGAGGCGGAACCTGTGACCGGAGCAACCCCATGAGCCTTGGCGCCTCTTCTAGCCGGCGCGGAGATGATGGGGGGATCTGGGAGCTTCAAACCTGACGTCTTCATCCGCTCGGCTTCCGCAATAATCGCATCATACTCCGCCTTCTGCTTGTTCTTCTCACGGGACGCCATATTGCGCACCATAGTAGCTGACTTAGTTTGCATGTACTTGGCAATAGCGGGCCAGTCCGAGCCAAAGGCTCTCAGCAAGTCTGGGAAAGCATCCATCTCGGGGACACTCCAGTACGAACTAGTGCTGTTGGTCCCACGACGATCAGCTGCTGATGAAGAACCGGGAGCAGGAGTTCCAGAGGGAGTATTGGTAGCTCCAGTTCCGGAGTTCTGGCCAACTTGAACCCCACTACTACTACCAGCGGCGGCCAACTTGGGCGAAGATGGCGGCGCATGTGTGGCTCGTGATGAAATCATAGGGGCAGGAATCTGGGAAGTCGAGATGGCGGCGTGCGTGACTGGAGTTGGGGGCTGTTGTGGCGGCTGGCCCACTCCCTGCTGTGGAATGTTGGGCAACGGAATTGGTGTATAAGGCGTCTGGTGAGTAGATCCACCGGGGAAGGCATAGGAGCTGGTGTTGCTATTGTCATTGACATGAGAGCTAGCTCGGCCACGACCCTTGGATTTAGACGTCTTGGACTCCACTAGAGTAGGGAGTGGAAGAACAACTTCAGGCCGATCCAAGTCACCAGATGGCGCAGGTTGAGGCGTGGAGGTACCTGCTTTCGCAGCTCGGGCGGCGGCCTTGGCTTCACGTTCCTTCTCCTTCTCTGCAGCCCGCTCCTGGGCCGTTTTGCGCTTGCCGCGGGTGTTGCGCTTGTCACTAGCAACGCTGTCGGCCCGTGCCTTCTCCTCAGCCTGTTGCTGCTTATTCTGCTCGCCAAATGTGGGTGCTGCAGCTCTCCGAGGTCGTCTACGCTCAGAGCCTTCGCCATCTTGCGCATCAGATGCATCAGGTTGTTCGTCAGCCACTGGTGCCGGCTTAGGTCTCCGGGTAGGACGCTTGCGTCGCTTAAGCCACTTTTTAAGTTGTCCCTTGATGTCAAGCTCGTGCTTTTTGTTATAGTAAAACTGGATGCATGCACGGAAATCTCGTTGATCAATGGCCTCGGCAATAACGCCCCATTGCTTGGGATGTTCGAGGTAAGCTTGTACAAACGCTTGCGTCTCCGCCTCGGTAAAGTTAGACACTGGTGGAAGGCATTGGTAGGCCGTGACAATATCTTTGATGGGGAGATAACCACTATTGTCGATAAAGCAGCGGTTTGCTCGCTTCTCCTCGTCCAAAATCATGTCCGGCACGACAGCTTCTCTCTCGTCATTGCGGCACTGATCCTTCTTAAGTTGTTCGGCGCGCTCTTTTCGTTCCTCATCTTCCTTAATTGAGGCTTCAATGACGCGTTGAAAGTCACGCTCGCTAGCAAATCGCCTTGCTCTACCTTCAGGTTTACGGGAAGATGAAGAAGAGCTGTCGCCATCATCGACTCCACCGTTAACCGAAAATTTCGCTCGACTCTTCACAGCTGCAGGATCATCACTGTTGACAAACTCAAAGTAATTGACAAGACCGGCCTTGAAGATATCCTGGTACCTTCCCGCCTTGTCTATGACGGAAGAATCAGAGATCTTAAGGTGATTCAATACAACGGTATCAGCAGTGGCATCCGTCTGAACTCGATCCATGACGTCACGATCCGTCCACCATGGCATAACATCGACCACGGGTAATGACTCTACAGGTGGTGTCTTCATGCCCAGACGACTAACCATGAACCTATCCATTTCTCCTTGCATGTCATCATCATCACACATCTCCGCATCAGTTTCCGTAGCACTATCATCAACACCTTCAGCAGGAGGAGTAAGCTTGCCGCCGGGTATCAGGGAGGCGCGTACAACGCCTGGGATGGTAGCAGTCGAAGGTCGGGAGGGAAGAGAAGCACTGTTGGTGGGCGCAGAAGTAATGTCGGCACTGGAAACATCAGGCATTCTCTCGTCATCAGAATGGGCATCAGGGGTTTCATCCATCGTCATAGGTGTATCCTCATTGTCGTCTTCGTCCCCGGTATCAACAGGGGCAACTTCATCGGCTTTCCGAATAAGAGGACCAGATTTAGAAAGGCGCTTCTTCTTGGCGGCAGATTCTGGGCCGCCAGCGGACCTTGGTCGTGCGTTGACCTTTTCCGTGGGAATATCTGTGGTGGCTGCAGGCGTTTCATTGTCAGCATTAGCCACAGAACCAGATTTATGTAACACAATACCATTTGAATCAGATGCTATCGCTGCAACAAGGTTGCCATCCGTGGACAAAGCCTCTGACTTAATTGAGACCTTGTCTTCGGCGTCCGTTGGTTCGCTCTTACCATCAGTGGCCGTTGTCGGCACCAAAGGCAAATTGGAAGTAAGTTCGGGTCGACGACAGCGAAGATACGGGAGCTCCGGTTCATAAGTGACAATTTCTGTCAATGCTTCGTGGCTAAGATATGCAATAGACTGCACAACCTGCCATGGATGAATCTGATCCGTAAGCGTCTTCAACCTAGCCTCAGCTTGGGCCAACTCATCCGTAATGACTGACCCAATGTCGGCGTCGTCCTCGTCATCTTCAATAGATCCAGCTTCTGTCTCGGGTTCGAACGTAGGTGGGGGTGGCTGTGGTTTTAATGATGGAAGGCGATAGCGCACAATTGGGACCTTGATGATCCTAGAAGACTCCTCGTTGGTAGATGTCGCGGCGGTAGTGGCGGGTGTAGAAGGCGTAATCGTGAATGGGCGTGTATTTGATGGAAGAGCGGCTTGTGACCGAGGACGGGAGGGCGCAGAGCTAGATCCATCATAGTGGTGGCCAATCTTGGATTCATGATTCGGAAGAGGAATGGCATTAACACTTGATGGCCCCGGAAAGTCCAAAGATGACGAAAGTGAAGATTTGCCATCACTGCTCAAAGGCCGTTTCTCGTCGTTGTTGTTCGGTGGATAGGAACCAGGGAATGGTCTTGGTGGTAGCTTGGCGCTTGGCGAATCAAGACTCTTCTTGTTTGAAATATTAGGATTCACCCAAATGTTACTTCCGGAACCACGTTTAGGGCCAACAGGGATTGTAGGGCTACCACTATGCACGGGAATATCGGGAATACTGCCGTGTCCAGCGGAACCGGGACGTTCAGGTAGGTTTCGAGGTGGGTGGGGCAAAGAGGATCGGATCCCATCACTGGCGCGTGGGGTATTCTTTGGGGGGAAATGCGGCAGACCAGCTCCTGGGGTTAGTGGTTGAGGGGAGATCGGATCCTTTGAATGTGGTGTCATGTTGTCATGCGTCGGAAGTGGCCGTTCGAGTCGAAGGGGGCGGTTGAGGTCCCGATCACGGGGGTCACGAACATCGCGGGAATCACGGTCGTCTCGTTCTCTGAAATCTAGTGACATGCGATCGTCGCGGTCTCTGTCGCGATTAACCCAGCGGCCCTCTTGCGATCTACTACGATTGAAACGCTGTTCGCTGTCATAGAACCTTTGTCTACTGCGACCGTCCCAGTCACCACGACCACGGCCACGGCCGCCTCTATTATTAAATCCACCGCGCTGTGGATATGGCGGTGGGCCAAAAGGAGTGTCAGAAGTGGCAGAACCGGCAGAGGGAGGGCCTCCATCTCGGTTGCCTCGAGCTCGTTCGGGGTTTACACTAAGTGGCTGGTCTCTGTCGTGAAAAGTACGGCCAGGAGACCGGGCACGATTTGGCGAGGGACGGCGGTTCAAACGAAAATCACGATCATGGTGTTCGCGCCACGAGTCTCTGTCTCTATCAGCGACCCCGCGGTCACGGTCCCGTTCGCGACTACGCTCATCTCCTCGGTATGTGTTGCGGTATTCCATGTCGCGTTCCCGGCCTCTTTCGCGACTATCGTCCATGCGACCCCGACCGCCGCCTCTAGCGCGACCACGGCCACGGGAATATTCTGTGTTGTAACCTACGCGCGGCGCTGTCGGTAGAGATTCTGATGGTTGGAGCGCTTTCGGGCCTCTAGGAGCGTCTCTAACCAAGTCCTGGCGCATGGCAAATGGCGGACCACTGGCTCGTTGGTCGACAGCAGGGGGCCGTCGACGGTCGTCGTTGCCGTAAAATCTGTCGGCTGAACGCGATCTAGAGCGTCTTGGATCGCCACTGTCGTAGCGATTGTATCTGGCAGACCTGTTTTTTTGGAATAACAACGGCGAATGGTCAGTAACGTAACAAAAATACGGGTAGAATGCTAGTTTTAGTGGTTGAAATAGAGCAAATTAAGGTTGGGTGGACAAGAACCGTCAAAATCACAATAATCTCAGGATAGAATGGGGTTAAAGATCAAGTGTAGGTTTAAGTGTGTATACATGGAGGGAAGAAAAGCATAAGCCACAACCCAAATCAACAAGGAGTAGAGAATATTCAAAAGCCAACCAAAGTTCCAGCAAAGTTCCAGAGTTGGTCGACGACCCTTGCCAATACTACGGAAAGCAAGGCCTTGGAGATGCACAAAACCAAGCGACATGGGGTGTTGAACATGAGAATATCGGCCCTTTCTAGGGACATGCTTAACCTGCCACTCTGAGTCGATCAAGCACTCTCTACGGACGGAAAGCGGGCTGAAGGGATATGAGGAAAGTGGAAGGGAGAAAGAGAATGAGTATACAAGGCGAGTAAGCACATAGTCATGGGATACATGGAACCCCAGAATCGTGACAATTGTGAGTGGATTAAATATGAGCTTTTCCAAAGAATAGGCGCACACGATGCTGCGGACCGCTGGGTCGCATAGGTGGTTATAATGGCTGGGAATGTAGGCTGACGACATTACAAAACGACCTATATAGCACGTGGCGTTTTTACTATGACGGAGAGGAACCACCAAGTTGGTAACGAACTGGGAACTGGAGAGGAATGGGAAAGAATAGCAGAAACACACATGTTGAATGACGAGGCTGGCGAATATCGGGCCTGTCGATGGCCTGTCGAGACCTTTGTGTTTTTCTTCGGATGTGTTTATGGATCGAATGTGACAGTTTGATATTGCCGAGGGTTACCGTGTGATGTGATGCGCCTGTAGAATATCCCGATTGATCAGTGGCGGCGGGCTGGCGAATGCGCGTTCATGAAGATGGAAACACTGGCGGGAAAAGACGTGGCGAGACGAGGCGAATATGCAAAGCCACGGGAAACGACAGAATAGTGGCTTCCCAGACTGCTTGTGACGCTTAACGGCTGGACCAAAACCGTTGATAAGTCCCGACCGAAGATTCGGTTTTGAAGGGCTAGCGATTGGCGGATGAATCAACAACAAATGACTTCAGCTAAAGACGAAGCCGGCCGTCAAAGTCGTGGCTGCAAAAGGTCAACAGCAATCCAAGAGAGGCCAACAAAAGTACAGGCTCTCAATAGTGATAAATGAAATCGTGTAAAAATATAAAAACAAAATGAACAAAATCACGAAAGTCGGTCACGATAGAGTGAATGAAGACGCAAAATTCAGTGGGGGACCGTGAATTTCACAAAAGTCAGAAGCAGGGAAGGCACGACAGAACCAAGAAGGATCAGAGCAACGCCAAAACTGAAAGGATGAAAAATCGATAAAGCAAGTACCATGTCCAAAGAAACACCAAGACCGTATTTAGAGTGGAGCATATGCCAAGTTCAAATTCAAGCAACCATAAAACGAGATCAAAGGTTGACGGCCCAAACCGGACTTAAGTCTCACCCCGCGGTTAGTAGGTTCTGGCGAGCTGTTGATCTAGGTAGACCAATACTAAAAACATGGACAAAATGAAGTCTGTGAACAGGAGATTAGTTAACAGCCGATTCACTCGTAAAGAGATTGTGTGAATAGGGCCGGACGTGTTTGGATTTACAGTGTCAGAACAGGTGCCAAACAGTAGCATGCAAGATGGATAAGATCTCGCGTATGCTAGTAGCCTCTCGAGCGGGTGTCTGTGTCTGGTTTGTGAACGAGGTGTGACGCGGGCCAGCTTGTGTACAAGCACAAACAATTAGTATGTGCATATGGCAAAGCATTCACCTTACATGGCAACATTGAGAACTCGTTATTTTACTTGATGAGCCACTCTCAAGGTAACTTCATTGGGACAAATGTGTCAGCTGTTGTATAGAATTAGCGGTAGACTAAAGGATTATGGGTTCAATCTGACATAACCTTTACAACTGTCAACAGTGATTCCAGTATGGTTATTTTCACGTGGGATTTATGCCGTTCAATTCAATGCGCATCACCACCAACAGACATCATTTTCTAGAGAAAGCTGACCCTACAAAGCTTAGGCCGTAGAAGCCGGCAGTGGTTCCTTGTCACCTTTGAGAAACGATCAA
The DNA here is from genome assembly GCA_000712465.1 of Huntiella moniliformis. NCBI lineage: Eukaryota > Fungi > Ascomycota > Sordariomycetes > Microascales > Ceratocystidaceae > Huntiella > Huntiella moniliformis. The sequence continues at coordinate 169,410 of JMSH01000036.1, forward strand.
GTTAGCATAAGTCCAAGGAAGCAGGATTGTGTCTGTTTAATAGCGCACGTGCCTTTTGTTTCTATGAAGTGGACATTGAGTGGCGTGACATGCATTTTGATTATGTGATATTCTGACAAGTGATTTGATGAAATCTGTAGAGTAAATGATAAAAATGATATACATATATTAGGCAACCAAGTTGCTAGTTTTCTAGTAGGCTCTTTGGTAATCTCACTAAATCTACCGTCATAATGTCTGAGACATAAATCCAGATTGTTCTAATTGATAAACTTGTACGCACATTGCCTTAGTAGCGGGGTAGTGCAGTATTGATAGAGTTATATATATACTGCATTTGAAGATACATTTGTAATCACGACACGTTATCGCAAACATCTTCAGTCTCCTTTTAACCATTCAATACTTCATATAACAAATTGGTAGTCAATCGTTTGGTGTCACCATATCATCGACGACATCTTGCCAAGATCTCACTAATCCGATGGATTCGTAAGGGTTAATTGAAGATTTTACAACCCTGATGATATTACAGTAGTCACTCTATATTGACATCTAGAAATATCGACATCATTCGAGAATAACATCATAAACCCCCAACCCTACTTTAACTGTGGACCTCTCTTAAGTTGGACCGATTGCTATTTTACTCTGATTGTCGACTTTGGTTCCGTCTCTCCCGTTATCCCGTATACCCCCACTTTAACCCCCACCATGTCCGCGCAACAACCCCAGGAAGACCGGCCAAGCGGTGCGGCCGCGGCTGTTCTTGTCAAATCAGATGAGATGCCGGCCGATGCCCAGAAAGTTGAGGAACTTGACTTCAATAAGATCAAGGGCCCCATTACTGCTGAACACCTCCTCGCTGGTATGACCCATATGGGTTTCCAGGCCTCGTCAATCGCTGAGGCTGTCCGTATTATTAATGGCATGGTAAGTGTGTCTGTATTTACAGAGTGACACACACACTGACAAAGACGACCATTAGAGAGAGTGGAGAGACCCCGAGACTGGTGCCAAGACTACTGTTTTCATGGGCTACACATCTAACCTCATCTCGTCTGGCCTTCGTGGAGTGCTCCGCTGGCTCGTCGAGCACAAGCACATTAGTGCTATTGTCACTACTGCTGGTGGTATTGAAGAAGACTTCATCAAGTGTCTTGGCGACACTTATATGGGTTCATTCTCGCAAGATGGTGCCACCCTCCGTAAGAAGGGCCTTAACCGTATTGGTAACTTGATTGTCCCCAACGCCAACTACTGCGCTTTTGAGGACTGGATTGTGCCTATCCTTGACACCATGCTCGAGGAACAGGAAGCCACTCGGGACTCAGAAGAGCCTATTGTGTGGACACCATCAAAGATCATTCATCGCCTGGGTAAGGAGATTAACGATGAGCGTTCCGTATACTACTGGGCCTACAAGAATGACATTCCAGTCTTTTGTCCGGCGTTGACGGATGGAAGCTTGGGTGATATGCTTTACTTCCATACCTTTAAGACCTCACCAAAGCAGCTTCGTGTTGATATTGTTGAGGATATCCGTAAGATCAACACCATGTCTGTCCGCGCTAAGCGTGCCGGTATGATTATTCTCGGTGGTGGCATCGTCAAGCATCACATTGCCAAGTAAGTCGAATTTAGAGTTGTTCTCTTATAAGCTGTATACTAATATCAATAGTGCTTGCCTGATGCGTAACGGCGCCGAGTCAGCTGTTTATATCAACACTGGTCAGGAGTTTGACGGTAGTGATGCTGGTGCTCGGCCTGATGAGGCTGTTTCCTGGGGTAAGATCAAGGCTGATGGTGATTCAGTCAAGGTCTACTGTGAAGCAACAGCTGTATTCCCTTTGATTGTGGCAAACACTTTTGCCAAGGATCGCGAGAACTAAAAAAATACGGAGTGAATAAATAGAATAGTCATGTTAGGTCATGATGCCCATATTTGACACGAACCCTATATGAATAGGGTTAACCGAACGCCTGTCGCAAAATATTGACCAATGTTCTGACGTCAAAAATTGACCTTAGTTTGGCCATCATTTCTTCTTCAATCCATCAATTAATCAATTTTTTCATCATTGGAAATCGATTTCTTTGCGCGACCTACAATGTCGGCCATTTATAACCTCGAACCGCAAACGACGGCCTCGGCCATCATTCACACGACACAAGGCGAACTCTCTATTGAGCTCTGGGCCAAACAAACTCCATTAACCTGCCGCAACTTCCTCCAGCTAGCCCTCGACGGTTACTACGATAACACCGTCTTCCACCGTCTTGTGCCTGGCTTCGTACTTCAGGGTGGCGACCCAAGCAATACTGGCAGTGGTGGCGAATCGATATACGATGGCGGGGCCTACAATGGGGAGTTTGAGGCGTGGCCAGAAGAGCAGCGGACAGGAGCCAACTCTGGCCCCCAAAGTATCAACTTCAAAGACGAGTTTCACTCGCGACTGAAGTTCACGCGGAGGGGTTTATTGGCTATGGCCAATGAGGGGAAGCCAAATACCAACGGAAGCCAGTTCTTTTTCACTCTCGGCCAGGCTGATAGCTTAACGGGAAAGAACACCCTTTTTGGCCGCATTGTGGGAGATACAATGTACAATCTCATCAAGATGGGCGAGGCCGAAGTTGTTGAAGGAACAGAGAGACCAATATATCCCGCAAAGATTACCCATATTGAGATCCTCATCAACCCATTCGATGACATGGTTAAGCGTGTTAAGAAGGTAACGACACCAAGAGAAAAGACGGTCTTAGTAGATCGCAAGAAAAAGCGCAAAGGCGGCAAGAAGCTGTTAAGTTTTGGCGATGACGAGGGAGAGGAGGAAGAGATGCCTTTGCCAAAGAAGAAAAAGTTCGACACCAGAATCGTCATGGACGTCGAGGAGGAGGAGGAGGAAACCCCCACCACAAAATCGGAGGCCAAAAAGAAGAGCTCTAAGAAAGAGGCGAAACCAGAAAAGATTGTGGAGGAACCCCTACGATCTACTAAGGCAGACGAAGAATCTACCGTTTTAAAGCCAGCCAAGTCACAGCCACCACCAAAACCAACAGCTGCCCCCGCTTTGTCATCACGAATGGACATTGACGAGGAACCTGAAGAGTCAGAACCCAGAAAAAAGACGGCCCTCGAACGAACGCGTGAAGAACTGGCCGCTCTCAAGGCCTCGATCAAGAAAGAGCATGTATCAGCAGTTCCAGAAGAAAAAGAGAAGAAGATATCGGCTCTTGAAGCCATGATTCCAGAAAAGTCTATCAAGGGACGCCATAGAAGACCAGGCGGCGAGGGTATTTCGGATCGAGAAGAAAGAGAGGCATTGGACTTTATGAAGAGTTTCCAAAAGAAGTTATCTTCTGCGCCAGCAGATGAGACGCCCGCTGTAGCCGCGACGGAAAACACTGAAGATGCGACTTCTAGCGGTGCGGCTGACGGCGATGAAGAGGCCGAGACTTGCGACTTGCATTTTATCCCTAACTGTCAAAGTTGCAAGGCATGGGACAAGCAAGACGAAGCGGAAGAAAGTGACGATGAAGGCTGGATGGGTCATGCATTGTCTTTTGCGGCGGATAAACTGGGTAAGGACTTGAGTTATCGCAAAAAGGCTGAGGAGGAGTTGATGGTCATTGACCCGTTGGCAAGAGCTAGAAACTCGCGGGCAGATAAAGATCGTAAAGGTGGCGGTAGCGGTGATAGAGAGCGTAAAGGACGGGCCTGGGATATGCGTAAGAATGCGGAAATGGCACGTCATGCAAGTATGGCCGGAAGAGGCGCCAGATAGAGACTAGATACATAGATACAGCATATGCGCATATGTACATGCTCTGATAGAATACACCTGTTATCTAACATTACACAACTTTCCCGATTCGACTCTTTGAGCAACGTACATGATGTTGTCCTGCATATCAGGGTCCCAGCTACAACCCCCGCTTTTGTCTTCCTTACCTCCATTTCTTCCTTTTGTTCCGTGCAGTCTGGCCAACTGAGTCAGTTTGCGTCGTTCTGCGTTCTGGTTGGCTACGGTGGATGCCGTGTGGTTTGTGGGGGGTGTCCCATGCAAGTCTTTTTTGGGAATGTCTTCACAACGCTCGGAACGATGGATATAGCGCTATGGCTGATGGAACAAAGACATATTGACAGGGAAAAACAGCCCTTTTGTTTAGGGATTCTATGAGCTTCTATGGACTTCCATCTGATTCGTAGAGGCTCTATGGGCGTAGGTATAGATCTTGAGGCTGGGTCTAGAACTACGACAATGAATACGGTCTACCAAGCTGCAGAGATATCAAGACAGATAGATCAAGTTTAGAGGGGGTGTGGCATTTGACATGAGAGTACTTGTTTAACACACCCACGAGCTGATGAGCTGTTGTCCACCCCTGTTAACAGTTTATCTATCAAAAGTGGCCTTCTCTAACATCAATCAGTGTTCATCGGTCGTAGCAGTTGTCTACCGTTTTAGAAGTATCAAATAGACATATGTACAATCCACGTGCGATTCGTTCCTAGAGACATGAACATCATCGCGGAGGGCTCACCGTAAAACATTGTGTTCAAAGAAAGTCCCGATTGTGACCCACTTAAGAAATAGTTTTGGCTGAGGACTCACGCTAGGATGCGCTTAGTTGTAGACATGAACCGACAGCTAACATGGGCTGAAGAAGTGTTCCATTCAAAAGTGCGTACATACAACATACTTGGAGATGCAAGATGTCTTTGATTATCGATGTGCGTACTAGTGTATCTATGCCTCTTATAAAAGGCAGGTAATCGCCCCGTACTGTGCTTTTTATATGCTGCCTGTTTGCGCTTTTGTTTACCTGCATAATAGTCTCTAAAGCTGGTTCTTCTTCTTCTCCTTGATATCTCAATACTTGATCTTTTGATCAACCTCACACAGTAAGTCATTCTCAATTTCTTTGAACATTACTTGTCTGCCCATAGTCAAAGCTCTGCAGTAGTTGTCTTGCATAGCCAGCGCCATTGCCGAGCAAAATCAGCATCTCTGGCCGTTCCGAGCAAAGACGTCATCCACAACCAAATCATATAGCCTGATTGTGTGATGATTGTATACACATACACGCATACATATGCACGTTCACACGGACTGTATCCACGGCAAATTGTGCAAGTACACACCCGTTCAGGACCCAAAGCACTCAGGACTTAGATCTGTTGTGTCCGTGTGACCTACTGTATGCACGCTATTCTCTTTTTCTGGGCCAATCAATGAATCAATCAATCCTGAACCGACTTTTGACACTGACGATGCAATAGTTCACCCATTGGAACTCCGACCACCTGGCTTATAGACTGAAGCTGTCTTTATCCTTTTCAGGGTCTATCCGTAGGATCCCACGCCAGGTATATTTAAAGAGTCCAGCCTCCTATATACATCCATCACAGTAGCCTCGTTGATAGATACTTACTGTTCTCGGATGATCTCAACTTTCTCAACTTAGCTGGCTCTTTAAGAATCCCAATCCTGACGACCCTCAATACGCCCGATCCTTCAAGCGTTTTTGCCAGGGTCCATCAACTAAAAAAAATCTCAAGGAAAAAAAGTGCCAGCCGACTTCTATAATTGATCGATGCCAGTATTTGATCTGGTCCCATCATCCAACTCATTTTTCCAGCTTCATATTGGCTGCGCATCGCATCTCGAATGAACTGAACACATTTTTATCTTTCCTTCTTTGACAGTTGCCGAAAACCACCATTTTACATCACACACCTTCCTAATTATCAACTACTAAACGCACTTTCCATTACTATTTTATTATTATCGCCCAACGGTGCGCGCGGCATTCATTCCCCTGTTCTTCGATTTTTCCGCCCGCAACTTCCTTTTCGACTGCACATTTTGGTGAAAAATTCAAACTTGAGCAACTATCCTCCCATCATATACAGTCATTCTCGACCTACCAGCACAGCGACAAAACTGCCGACCAACCACAGCGCCTGCCCGCCCCTTTTGTTGTTCTTTTCGCATTGTTGATCTCGTCCACTTTTCGACAGTCCGTAGACATTGGCGCTTCTCCGCACTCTTTCTACGCACCGGCGCCGATTGATCTGCAAAGCATTTGTTCGACTCTCTGCATCTGCCTTTGTTGTCGCCATCTTTCAGATTGGATACTATTGATTTCCCCGCTCTTCAACAGCGTTTGGCGACGTCTCTCTTTGTTTGTTATATCCGGTCCCAATTGTGGCCCGCCTTAATCGCCGGCTCATCGCTTTTTACAGACCGCTTGGACCGGGTCTTCCTGGCGAAGATACCGCTGTCGTCTGTCGTCATAGTTAAAGAGGCCCCGACCCAAGAACAAGTACCTCTTTCATTCCGACAGATCTCTAGCCTTAGGCTTTGTTATTGCGATCTTTTATTCGCTTTGACTGAGTGATGACGTCTCCCAACAACCGTAAGCGTCCTGCGCCCGAAGGTCTCGGCATTCAACAATCACCTATTCAACCCCAACAGCCGCTTGCACCGCCGAATTCGATCCCGCAAGTTTCGCAACAACCGATTACTACAGCCGCTCCGTCCTATGCCAACCTCGAGGACCAACTCATCAGGTGGAATGCAGACCCTAGCCTAATCATGGATCCCTCCGGCAACCCCCTTATTCCGTCGCCCTTGGCCCCCGCCGGCCAGGAACAGTACCTCACCGGCACCGCAGGTCCGTCTACTAGCACTGCTCTGACCCGCCGTGCGCCTGGAGGTCGCGCGTTAATGGCCCCCGGCCGCGCCGGTTTCGACCCTACTACCCAACAGTGGCCCAGTATCATCCCGCCCGGCAGCCATAACGCCCTTGCGACCATTACTCCAGCTGCACAGTCGAGTGAGATGATTGAACAACAGCGTCTTAAAAAGCTTTCGGCTCTCGCTCAGGAGGCGAAGAAAGAAGCCATGGCCAATAAGAAGCAAATCCCCCCTTTCGTTCAGAAGCTGAGCAGGTAAGATTGAAGTCATCCATCTATGTGTGTAGTTTGTTGAATATTAACTTTTTATAGCTTTTTGGATGACGATACCGGAAAGTACCATGATCTGATTCGGTGGTCAGCGAAGGGCGATTCTTTCTTTGTCATGAATGAGGACGAGTTTGCCAAGAAGTTGATTCCGGATTTGTTCAAGCACAACAACTATGCTTCTTTTGTTCGCCAGCTCAACATGTACGGGTTTCACAAGCGTGTCGGTCTTAGCGATAACTCGATGCGCGCCAGTGAGCGCAAAAACAAAAGTCCCAGCGAATACTACAACGACTACTTCCGCCGCGGCCACCCTGATCTCCTATGGCTGATCACTAAGCCTAAAAACAACAAAAGTAAAAGTCGCCAACAGGTCAAAAATGACAGCGACGGTGAAAGTGGCGACGAGGGTCGCCGTGATGACGCGAAACACAGCATGCTTGGCCAAGGACCGAGAGCACTTCCGGCTTCCGGCGATTATCCCATCACACGCCAGGAGATAGAAGAGATTCGTGCCGAATTGCAAAAGTTCCAAAACAACCAAGCCATTATCAACCAGACCTTCCAAGAACAGGCACAGCAAAACTCGGAGCTGATTAGAATGACGCAGCGTCACGACACTACACTGAGAGCTATCCTTGGATTTCTTGCACTCCACTTTAGCAAATCGATTGAAGATTCTAAGGGAGCCAGTGGATTGTCTGAACTCCTTGCCAACCTCATCCCCCCTGGCCCAATGAACGCCCAGTCCCATGTATATGGCGACTTTGTGCCGGGAGCGCAGAAAACGGGTAGCCAGATGGGAGGCAACAAACGTGTTAGACACTTGCTTGAAGCCCCCCCGTCGCAACGCGGTCAAAACAATATTGGCGGTTTAAGTGGACTATCTGGTTTCCACCCCGAAATGGGTTCAGTCACTGAGATTTTGGAGCATACGCCTGACGCTTCTGCAGCCACACCTCCTCTTAGCTCGATGGTGTCTGATGCCGACACAAACAACTTTCTCAATGGTCTCCAGGCGGCTGCAGGCGTTCCAACAACCTCCTCGCTGGCATCTGCACCATCTCGTAAGAGCGGTAGCTCGGTGAACCCGCTTCGGAGCACCGTAGAGTCTGTGCGAAACTCCCCAGTTATATCTGCGGCTACTCCCATTCTGCCAATGGGCACACCGCAAAATATGCCGTCTATTCCGAATATGCCCACTAGTTCGGCCATGACTAATAGTCTATCAACCGTTCCGGGCATGCCAACCGCTGGAGGTCCTGTTAGTCTGTCTCCGATTTTGCGGTCGATAGGAGCACCGATGTCGATGCCAGAACCTAACCAAGATGATTTCCTTCGCATGCAGAGGATGATACAGGAACAGAATGAGGCGATCGAGAACTTGTCAAACCGTATCAGCCCTCTTAGCCCAGGTGGAAGATTACCCTTTGACTTGAACGATACGTCCAGCCTCAACAACTATCTCACCAATGAGAACCCCGGTTTTGACATCAACGAGTTCCTCGATAGCTCCGCTTACCAGCCCGATGATGCCACTTTTGGTTCTTTTGATGCTCTTGATCCGGGAGTCACCCAGCCTGATCTTCATTCTTTGGGCACTTCTGCCCCTCAAACAACGGCCATGGCTACATCGGCCCCACTCACGGCCAACATGAACATCCTCGGAATGCCAACTGGGCCCGACCTTTCGGAGCTTAGTATGAATAGTCCCATTATGGGCTCGTCAGTGCCGGTGCCTACGGGGCTTCCTGAGGATTTGCTGAATGATCAGCTACAACAGCCCGATTTGAAGAGGAGACGGGTCAACTAGAGCTGGCCCGTTCACCCTTGAAATTATACTCTTTCTTCTTTTTGTTGTTGTTGTCCCCTATCGTCCATCACTCCCCTCTTATGTTTGTATCTTAGTAGGAGCGTCCTCCGTCCCAGATTTGCTTTTGTTTTTCGGTCATGAATGAAATGTCATAGATAACGGCAGTACGTGTACTAGGAGAAGAAAAACATCAATACCCAAAAGACTATAAAAGGAAATACACAAGTAATGACATGACGAGTACTTTGTCCGAACCAACACAGTGATTTTTTGTAGTGAACATGTATACAATCGTTTCAGTCATTTGCTCATTAAATGCATTAAACTACGCTCCTCAATCAATAAACAACTTCTTTGCATCGCCGACTTTACAAAGCCCAAAAGCTGCCAGAGCATTATCGTCATCGGGGTGTACAAAGGTTGGGCGCAGCTGGATATCCATGTTATTCACATAGCTGGCTTCACGAACTGACTCGTTGATAGCTTCAATTTCCTTTAGACAGGATTGATTATCAAACGGGCACACGACGATTTGTTCACGAATAGAAATGTCACGAGCTGACGCAAGTGTTGCCTTTGTGTGTATGAGTTAGTGTTAATTCTTTGATAGTGACGAAAAAGATACACGTACCTTGATTGTAAGATAGAACTCAATCCTGTATAGTTGACTCTGGGTTGTAAATGACGTAACTTCATACTGTGGAAACCCGGGCTTTGGTGGTTTAATGATGCCTTCTTGGTCACGGAGTTCCTTGGCTGGAAAGTCGAGGCTTAAGCTGGTCATGTAACCTGCTTCGGGCAATCGTGTTCTGATCATTTCTTGTTTTCTCGCAATCCTAGTGACCTTTCTCGTCATCTCGTCTGTGTGCGGATTGAATGTGATCTCCTCCTCGATCGATAAGGTGACCTTGTCAATTGTGACTTTTCGTGCCTTGTTGGCGTATTCCTTGTTTGGTGTGATACGGATGTACACGTCGATAGGGTCGTTGGGACCATAACTAGACTTGGGGAGCGAGATTTCGAGAAAGACTACGTTGTCTGTGGACGCTCGCCGTGGCTTTGGTCGGTTGTACATGCCAAAAGTACTAAGCGTGTCATATCGTAACAAAGGTAATGGAAAGCGTGTGCTCCGTTGAATGCGACTTCCTTGTTGCACTGTAACCACAAGTTCATAGTACGTTTCTGCTATTCGACTTGGCAGTGAGAGCGTAGCTGGTGGTAATGGACCGGAAGAATTCGGACCTGATGTCGACGAGCCTGACGGAAGGAGAATACGGAAGGGAAGGTCGAGAACCATGAATTGCTGGGCGGTAGTACCGGCGCTGCAAGACCACAGAACAATCTCCTCGCCGATGACGTCCTTGAGTTCTCTTCGTGGGGCGCTAAGAATTGTTCGGGCAACGTTCTCGGCTGCGGGGTGGATTGTTTCGCAGCGATGGAGAGCGATTCGCACAAAGCTGATAGATACAGGAGCTGAGAAGCCTTCAGAAGGACGTATTTCAACGGTTCCTTCGATTCGGGGCTTTGCGCGCAATAGTTAGTACAAGGTGGAAAAGGACAGAGGGCGGAGTGGTCCGGAGCTCCGGAAGCAACAAACATACCATGGTAGCGGAGATGCCCGTGTAGCCCACCAGAAAATGGCGGTTCGGCGGTCCAGACACCCGCACGGATGCGACAATGCTGTTGAAATCCATGACGTTTATAACCGAGACTTCGACACGAAGCTTGGCGAGCGACGCCGATGCAGTCTAGCCGTGGGCGGGGAATATGAGGCCGAAGAGGTGCTATATATGTATGAGGATTTTGTGGTCGTGACCGTGACGTTGCTTGTAACAAGCTGATATGAGTGGGTTGTCTTGTATCCGAGAGGCTTTTGCTAGCTAGGAGAATTACTATAGGCGACAAATTGCGATGACGGGACGATTTGGGGCCGAAGATTTGGAGGTTGCCTGCGGATACAAAATGGGCTTGCAGAATAGGTGTGACGTGTGTAGTGACTGGGAAGTTGGTTAGGCTTTCCTCGACTTGCAGATGGGCGCCGACAAGTCAAAATGGCAGAAGAAAAGTGGCGTCTATGTCGTAGAGAGAATAGAAGCTCAAATCAAAGTTACAGTAGTCATAAAGTTGCGCAACTAGATACAGGCGGACTTGAGAAAACCGGTCAAAGCTGTGGACAGGCGAGCTTCAAGTATAAATGGAGTCGAGCAGGTGGTCAGAAATAAACGAGTGATGAGATCGGAGAGTTTGTGTCGAGTTCGTGTATAAGCAGAGTCCAATTATCTGATTCAGTTGGCTACCTCAAATACAGGTTGTGTAGCATATATGCGGGATATCCGTGGGGCTGGTTGTTGGTCCGTAAGTCTTGTTGTTCGGTAACGGAACGGACTATGAAAGACGTAATCGGAGTAAAAGCGTCGGAATTGAAGAGCCGGGGTTCTTGTCCGGAAGCACCAAGAAACAGTAGATATGGAAAGAGGGGCAGAACAATTCGCGGTACTGTTTTCAAAGTGCCAAAAGTAGACGGGCGTAGCTAGGTGACAGAAAACACTATATAAAACAGCTGTGACAAATGTGTTCACAGACGGCCAAGGTAACAAAACAAACAATAGCTTAAGAAGCTTTCGTAGAATGACAAAAAAAAGTTCAAAACTTGCAACAAAACAAAGCAAGAGTGGAAACAGGTGAGGAGGGGTGGAACCAAGAAAAAGAGGCACGGACAAGACAAGCGCCAAACTCGGACAATCAGAAGAATAAGAAGAGCGGCGAGGTCATGTATGTAACAAGATTTTGTGGGTGACCAAACAGACAGACAGACAGACCGAGAGCAAGGCAAACTAAACCAAACCAAACCAGGTAGGCAGTCACAAAGTCTAATCTATGAATGAATTCGGGCGACTTGTTTGGGATGAATTGAATTGGTTGCAGAATGGCGCCAAGGAGGAATAAGCTGTTTTTCTTAGAGCAGATACAGGGCAAATAGGAAGAAGAAGAATGGGGCTTGATTGTTTTCAACGTCGATTTTGTACATATTCTTTGAGAAAAGAGAAATTTATAAAGAAGGAAATGGATTTTCTACTACTTCGTTTTTTTTGGCTGATACATACGTAGGTGGAGTAGCGCCTTCTACTGGATATAACTGCTTGCTTTGTTTCTTGACGTGCGTGACTGATCAAATTCCATGTAAGAGGTTTCGCTAGAACCTACTAGATCCACTTCTCAGCTTTCGGATTATAAACTAAACTACCCCTTTCCTTTCCCGCAATTAACCCACTTCAGTGACATCACTTTTGTCTTTGAGTCTATATTTTCTATATGTGCTTGCCTTACCCGCCCGCCTTACCAGCCTCCATCACCAGGGTCAAATAAACCCTTATATTCTCTCATATTCTGTTCTTTGTATTACATCAAGTTTTTTCACTGGCTTATATTGTCAACCTTCCATATCAGCATGTGTTACTTTAACATGTTCACTGCCTTCATGTCAGTCCAATCACCACCGCCCTTGTGTTCCTACGAAGAAGCCTTGGAGTCAGCCTTTTGATGCATACATAAAGATCATTGGTACATTTCATCAACGCCACCAATCCTATGTACACCGCCAACGACGTCATCACGTTCACATGTCTTCCGCTTGGCTAAACGCACAGTCACATTCCAAACCTTCTTCGACAAAGAACGAACTCGAGGGAGACTGCTACTTGTACCATAACCCGTAAATAATTATTAACCCTAGTTATGCATCATATCCTTCATGCACCTTTCTTTTCCTATGTGTACCTCCTCCATTATACCAGCCATATTATAAAGTTTCTGTTGCTTCCAACACCTAACTAGAAGCCTCTTTACCTGCTGCCGCACGTCTACGCATGACAGCCTCTGTCCGCGAGAGACCTAGAGAAATCTGCGATCCATTTTCAAAGTTTTGGATAATAGTGCTAGTGTCCATGTTCTCGTGGTCAAAGACGTCGACTTCGGCGGTAGCAAACTTGCGAGCGGGGGTACCACGACGGAAGAGAACATCCATTTCGGCAAAGGTACGACCCATGGGCTCGGGAACCCGGTAGTACGTGTAAACGATGCAGAGAGAGCAGATACCAGCCCAGAAGAAACCAGCAAAGTTGGACCAGTTCCACGCGCCAGGGTTAATCATGTAAGGGGTGAGGACACTGCAGATGATGCCAACAATGATGCTGAAGAAGGAGTTAGTGGAAAATGAATTATACAAGAAGAAACAAGACAACTTACAAAAGGACACGACCCATGACGACAGTCTTGACCTGCAGACGACGAGTGGAAATCTCAGAGACAAGAGAGTAGCACACAGTACCAACAGTAAGCTGGTAAACCATGGCCCAACCCAGCATGATACTACCAGTAGCCAGGGAAGCTTCCTTGCGATGCGAATCTGGCACAAAGCCCAGACTTCCAAGAATAAGCAACATCAAACACAAACCACAGAGACCGTAAAGATACAGCGCGCGACGGCCAATTCCCAGACTCATCATGAACCAAGCACCAAAGACACCAACCATGTTGATGGCATACTGTCCGAGGGCAAAAGCATAAGACAGGTTCTCCGAAAGCCCAGCCTGCTTGAGGAAGTAAGTCGAATAGTTAGAGAACGAGTTACCAGAAAGGTTCTGAATGGCCCAAACCATGCACACAATCTCAGTTCTCCGGAAGTCAGTTCCCTTGAAGCAATCCCAGTATGTGGCGCCCTTGGTAGTCTGAGTCTCGAGCATCTGAGTGTGTACCATCATAGCGACAGTCTCATCCGTGTCAAAGTTGCCATCGGGCGTACGGGTGACGAGACGGTCAAGAGAGTGCTTGGCCTCTTCAATACGCCCTTTGCGGACTAACCACCAGGGAGATTCAGGCGCAAACCAGATACCAATCATCAGAGGAACAGGCCACATCCACTGTAGGGCATAAGGAATACGGTAAGACCATTCGTCATCACGATCCAACATGGACATCAACACTCCAATACCAATTTCCTGGCCGAGACCCCAGCAGAAGTTGACGTAGGTAGTAAGGTAGCCGCGCATGGCAACAGGGCACACCTCACTGGCGTAGGTAATGGTCAAAGTTTGGAAGACACCCCATGGGATACCGCAAAGAATCTCGGCAACGAGAAGAGTTTCGACGTTTTGGGCGGTGAAGAAGATAGAAGTAAAGGCGCAAATCGCAAGCAGGCAGGTGATGACGGTGTATCTGTAACCAAAGCGCTCGGAAGCCCAGCCGTTGATCAAGAGACCAATGAGTTCACCGACGTTAGCTCCGTTACTGAGACCAGCCTGCCATCTTGCGGGAATCTCCCAAGTTCCATCGGCCAACTGTTTACCATACTTGCGATTGAATTGGTCAAAGGCGTAAAAGTTGTTAATCAGACAAACATCGTAACCTTCCATTACAATACAAGTAGAAATAAGCATACTCCACATAATGGCCTTGGGGTACATTTTCAAGCCCTGGGCCAGAGTCATGCTATGTTCCTTTTCAGTCGCATTACGGGCCGAATCAAGGAACTGGTCGACGGCGCGGTTGCCCGTAGTAGATTGAGGGCGCTCGGTTTTCGTTTCCGGCTGATCGAGGGAGTCAAGCTCGACATCGACATTGACCGAGTCAGTAACGGCCGCCATGGTCAGGGTTTGCGACATGACGACGGAAGTTCAGAGGAAAGAGGTGGTAAGCGGAGGTTTGTTATCTTCTGTCGGAGTCGATCATGCGGCAATGAACAAAACGTAGGACGAATCAGAGACAATAGCGGGGGATTTGGGAAGACGAGTTTCGAGATATGGCTGGTTGTGTCGCACAATAGCACAACATGTGGCACGTGGGGTCTGATAGAATATCGATAATCAGTAACTACAAGAGTCACAGCTAATTGGTCCGAGCAGACAGTCCAGACTCGATAGATATAAAGACTAACCCACAAGAGTAATAGAAAGAGAAAACGAAGCGAAAGAACAACCCTCGAAGGCGATATTCAACGCCACAAAACGAAAATTTTCAAAAGTTAAATAGAGTATCTACGCCGCACAGAAACTACGGCACCAGCAGAATCAGGGAAAAAAAGACGAGAAAAGGAGACAACATCCATATCAAGTACCTGCTCACGAATAATGTAAGCAACTAACTAATCCGTCACACCCGGGCGCCAACACAACCCCGAATCCTATTTCCTTGTCCCCAACCAAATTGGGCAACTCATGAACTATCTATCCGTCACCGCCTTCCCCGCAAAAATTGTGGAAGAAGCTCGTTTGTCTCGTTGTTAGAGCAAGTTGAATCCTCCGGGGAAGTGGCTGGTGAGTGACTTGGTGGAATGAACCAAGTAAGCGGCTTCGGATGGCGGGGACGGGGACGAGGGGTCTGGTGTTTATCCACGTGGAGTGGGGCACGTTTTTCTGGTGATATCTTGGCGAGAGAGAGCCAAGAGCGGAGTTGCCAATTCAGATACTTGTCCAGATGTGTGAAATTGTTGCATCCGGATTTTGCTCTCTAATAGATAGACTAGATGTGAACTGCGCCTAAAGAACCCACTTGGAGCTCATGTTCCGGTGGCTGAGTTGGAATCCTCGAGGGACAGGTGGGGTTTACACCCCTTGATGTCAAGTTTGATCGGTGGCCCGGCACTCAAACCTCCGATTATTCAAGAATTCTGTCATTCTACTGCCAGAATGTAACCCTCCAACTTTCCCATCGGATTAAACATTCCACTCGGGCCCCTTTTTGTCAACTTTTTGAGGAATCCCTCAACTTCAAATTCCCCACTCGATGGACAACTAAGAATAATAGGGTATACTAGGGTTATATCATTATACAACCTCGAGCTAAGACCGCGTCGATAACAAACAAGAGGCTGACCAGACTGGGATTACCGGTCACCAGTAGATTTTCCAAATGTTAGGTTTGATTGGTAGTATTGTCAGATTGACGTCACTTTTCGGGCCTTCTTTGCAGAGTGCCATTAGAAGGCTGCATACTCGTCACTCGTACCAGTTATCTCAATGGAACCTTCGAAACCAGCCAAAGAAGATGTTAATTCTATATCCCGTCTGTGCCCCCGGCGATCCCCAAACGATCGTCAGCTCGTTAACGCACCGTCTCCTCAAAAATCATCAAACCAAACTCAACCCGTCGTCTGTAGACATTGATACTCTTCCCTTTCTTTGTAGCAACAAGCTTATGTCACTTGCCCCCTTGTTCCGCTGACCACCCTCCCTTTCTTCGTAGCACAAGTCACCGCCTTCTTCTTGGCGGCAAAAGGCACACTTTTCGTGCATATTGACGTTGGCTAATTACACTTTTTTCGCTACCTTACGCAAAGACAGTGTCTCGTTTCTCTCTTTCCTTGTTTGTCTTTTTAATCTTCTTTTTCCTGCGAGCCGTTTCCACTTGCGTATCTTGCATACTTTAATCAGACGCGTATTCTCGAGTCCCCTTATTCTTCTTCATATTTCACTTCTTCTAGAATAATTCGAAACCTAAAAATCATTACGAACCCCGCCTTCTAATATCCGCGACTATACACAAAAGGGTAACTACCTACCTCGACACCCAACCTTTCCGTCCTGCGATACTTGCCATTTATAGACATCGACCGACTATTGAGACGACTGTGTTACCAAGTTCATCTCTAAGCTTCAACGACATCTCTACAAATTCTCGACGTTTTTTACTTTTGCCATTCCGTCCGCTTCAAATCCCGCCCGCGCTTTGGATTTCAGCCGCGCAATTTAAACCTAATCCTGGTTATTACACCCTGGCCCGTTCAATTATCCTCCCAGCATCACGTCGCAGATGCAGTAAGCTTGAGACACTGTCACTTTTATTCGATTCACGCGACAACAAAAAAACTTCAAACCTCGTCATCGTCAGATTCACATTTCTCTCCGCATCATCTCGCAATCTGCCCAATCGCCCGTTTGTGCTCAGATACATCGACTACCCAAAGCGCCCGCAGCTCGTACGCACGCACACACCCCACGCATTCCAATAATCGTCTACCGCTGCAAGTCTTTTCACGCACACGCACGACAAAGCCGTCACCACCAAAGTTGCTCGAGTTCCCGCGCTTGCGTACCTGTTCAACTGTCCAAGCTTCCACTCGGTCGCATCAAGATCCACTCTAGCTTGGATCCTGCCGGCACTGATTGGCTGACCGACCGCTATCGATTGCGTCCTTTGGCGTGGGTTTCTTCTAACTTTGCGGATTCCTGCCATTTTGGTTGCGCCCTGGCTGCTTCCTTCCCTTGTCACTCACCGCCAACCGTCTGCAGTGTAAAGAGCACAAGGGCGACAAAAGGGAAAGAGCGAGTCTGTATCTCTTGTTATCAACATTGCCAGCGACAAAAACCCGCATTCTGTCGCAAACAAGATTTGTCGCCGACAGGGCATATGCTTATAGTGTATACAGGTCGCACAAGATCGCTGGTTTCCATTTTCGACGCAACGAGGCACCAATCAGCCTTTACGACTGCGGCTTTTGTACGAGCAGGAAGCTGCCAATTCATTCCCCATCTGGAAAAGCACGAAAATTCGGGTTGAATTGACCAGGAGAAGCAAGGCTACCAGGCTTGATCCCGCAAGTGGCAGCTCCTACCAAAAAAATAAGGAACTCCACATTATTTTGATTCTTCAATCCCGCAATTATGGATTCACGGAAGGAGCACTTTTCAAGAAACTCCCAGCCGCCACAGGCGCCACAAACTTCTCTTTCTTCAGTTTCATCCGCTTCAAATTCTCCTCATCCACCACATCCACACGCCTCGCATTCTTATTCACACTCCCTGCCGAGCAATTCTGCGCCGCCACCAGGATCGTCATTATACGGACGTCCTCCATACCCGACAACTTCGTCTGCCCCGCCTCCCGGATCTCAATCGACGTATGCCGCCCCAGGTTTCGACAAAGCGCGCCCTCACGACGGTCCTTCCGACCCATACTCTGCCCGTGTTTATCCTGGTGATCAGCCCGCGCTTCCGATAGCCCCGCCAATCCACACTCGACACCACAGTGCATCGTCCGCACCACCGGGGTTAAATCCACTCGACCGCAGTATGCCGCCTCCGCAGTCACCAACGCAACCATCGGGGCAACCGCCTCGAGGTGGTCGACCACCGTATAATTATTCGCAACCGCCTACTCAAACGCGTCCGTCACAGCCCCCATCCGGTCTTGGATATATGGGAGGTCGTGAGCTTCCGGCGTTGGGGTCTCGCACTTCGGGTGCGCCGTCTAGTTCCATGTCGATATCTGCTATGCTTGGTGGTGGGGCTTCCCGTGACGCGCCTGGCCCCTCCGGTCCCCCACACGGTTACCAGAATGGACCGCCTCAAGCCCCACCGTCAAATAAATACGCGTCTCCGAGAATGCAGCATCCCCAGGGTCCGCCTGGCCCTCCACAGAAAGGTCCGCCACAAGGTCCTCCTGGCCAGATGCCACCGCAAGAATATCAGGGACACTATGGCCGACCAAGAACCCCAGAACAAGGCCGCTTCGATTCAAGCCGTAGCACCCATACGTCCCCCCGCAATGTTTACAAGCCAGAACCCGGACGCTACAGTACTCCACAGTACCACCCTCAAGGTCCGCCGCCACCACAGCAACAAAGACCTATGCAGTTGGCAGATCCTAGAGAAGCTGCTGCGAGAGAGGCCGCTGCGAGAGCCAGTATGTCACAAGCACCACCAGGTGGTTCAGTTCCACCCCCATCAAGGCCGTCCAGCCAGCCAAAGGCGTATCCTATGCCCCGACCAGTCGAAGAGCCACCAAGACACGTTCAAGATCATTACCGCCGGGAAGAGCCCGGAAGAGCGCCGATGCCAATGGGGTATGAGACTAGATTTCAGTACGAGCGTCCAGATCATGATCCTCGGTCAAGAGCTCCTTCTGTTAGGGATAGAGGTCCTCCTGGGCCAGACATTAGGATGCAGCCGCAGCAGGGCCCGGACTATGGGCAGGGAAGAGGAGGTCCGCCTCCAAGTCAGTATGGACGTGGTCCAGAGGCAGGACACTGGCAGAGGCCTGGTTATGAGGCTCCACGGCCGCACTACGATCAGCCGGGTCAGATACGGCAGCACGAGTACCCACCTAATGGCCCCGGTCAATACCCGAGTCATGGTGGTCCCCAGTACCCTCCACAACAACAGCCAAACCAGTCTCCCCGCCAACGGCCCGGCCAGGTCCCTCATCAACACCCAGGACATCCAGGACAGCAGCAACCACCACAGACAACGCAGCCACCCGAGAGATTCATGCCACAAGCGAATGGTCCACCCATGCATAACGAGTATCTCCGTTCTCCAGAGCGGTCTCGTATGAATGTGATGCCTGGCCCAGGTCCCCACCATGTACAACATCAACAACGACCTATACACCCTTCTCTCCCGGGCCCCCCGCGTCATGAACAACATCAGGAAGGTGGCTCAAGACAAGCTCCGGTTCAATACAGTAACATGCCCCCAGCCTCTCATGCTGGCCCAGGCCCGACTAGCAACCCTACTTCGGCTCCCTACGATTCCGCTCAGCAACACCGTATCAAGCCCGAAGAACATCCTGTTGCTCCAATGCTCCAACGTAGTAACAGTCTGTTGGCCATCCAGGAAAGCAACCGCAACAAAGGCCGTAGTTCCCCTCTCCCTCAGGCGGTTCAAGGAGCCCAGCCTTTGATGCCAGGACCAGCAGCCGATGCGGGTATTAAATCAGAGTTTAACAGGGTCTTTTCTGGTTTGAATCCCTCGTTAGGTCTCTCTAGTCCTGTGACCTCGACCTTTGCTACGGGTAGCCATGAAAGCACTGGTGATCCCGCGGATCCCCGGACTAAGGGTCGGAAAAAGAAGAGCCGCGATGAGCCTCCGGTTGATGAGGACTCGCGGGCACCAGGAGGCAAAGCAAAGCGTGTAAAGACTCATCAACACGCCCCACACCACCATCATCAGTATGTCTTTTCGGTCGAGAATCCAGTAGAGTCAAAGGCTAACGCTGCTGCTTCTAGTCGTCATCACCACCACCATCATCACCATGGCCCTGACGGCCAGCCGATCAAATCTACAAAGGCCACTGAAGCTGCTGAGGCTCAGGCTGCAGCGGAGACACTGCAGCAAAAGCATGTCGTGCGACCTGAGACATCCGGGAACTCTGTGCAGTTGGTGGCGCCACCGCCGGTTGTTATCCCCAAGCAAAAACCAATTGTGGTTTTGTCGGAAGCTGTTTTAGAGACTCTGGCCAACAAGCCTTCGTACCATCTTGGCGATATTCTGTATGAGTCTAGACTTGTGCCCGAGCGTTTGGTTCCTACCAACCCGACCAACCGTGGATACCGCTCAAATCCTAGACCTTTACCGCTGAGCATGATTAAAGACAAGGAGAACTGTACTTTGATTGTCAAGATCCCCCGAGTTCACTTGGCTTCGGCTGCCCGTGAGGAAATCACAGCCAGACGTGCGATTTGGGGAACGGATATTTACACGGACGACAGTGATGTCATTGCAGCTTGTATTCACAGCGGTTGGATTCGTGGAGAGTGGGCGGAAGATGTGGATGCCAGTCTTCTTGGTTTAGATGTCGGTCTTGGACAAGAAGATCCCAGTGTGGCGTTGGCCTCTGCGAAATCAGGAGAACGTAAGAAGGCACTTGCAGTACTTGAGGAGAAGCGCACAACCTACGAACAAGCAGATCTTCTTAAGGAGCCACCATCGACTGGGCCGGTGCCTATCAAGTTACACCGGGATCTCCATGTTACAGTGCGTATCCTTCCCAAGTTGGGAAACTATTCTTCTACGGCACGTTTTGGTCTGATGTCGCGAGCCTTTGGTGGGAACCACGATGGGTTAAGTTTCAAGGTGGAACAAGTACGATGGGTTGAGAATGGGGCCAAGCTGAGTACGTGGGTCCGCGGGAAGGCACGAAGAGAAAGGATGCAAAGAGGATTTGATGAGACAAAACAGTCATTGATTAAGGAACGTGAAGAGGCAAAGATGGAGGCAGAGAAAAGAAAGGAAAAGGGAAAGAGTAAGGCAGACGCAATTGCGGTCTAGAAGTCGTAATAATTCAGCATATTAAAATGTATTCATAATTAATTAACTAAAAGTCGGTTGCCCGTCCGTTGAAACTCCAATCACTTTGTCCTCCCCATCTAAGTGGCTCATTCTTAGGTCCTCCGACCTCGCCAGTCTTGGGGTTCACATCACCCGTAAACTCAGGCTTAGCCCCTCTAAAGATGCCACCACTTTCTTCATCAGCAGCCTCCGCGGCAACAGCCGCATCTGCAGCAGTCAAGTCAATATTTTCCAAAAGAGAAGAATCCCCCGTCGCAGAAGCCATCTCCCGTGCAAAATTGGGGTTCGTCATAGCTGAAGCGGCCAGACGCTGGAGACGCTCAAATTCGGCTTGTTCGGCGGCCGGGAGACGTGGAGGGCCAGGTGCGATGATGGGCGGTTTAGTAGCAAAGGTACGGGATAAGGCCCGCGGGGAGGCCCGGAAAATTGGGGCACGTAGGAGACGAGACATGGTGGTGTTGGTTTGTTGATGTTGTTGTGTTGTGGAGGAAGGTGAGTTGGTTGGCTAGCCTGAGGTTTATTACATACGTTACACGTGACGTCAGGGTCGTGTAACCCTTCAGGCGGCCTATCCTGCGCATTGTGCGGCTCTCGCACGTAAGGATTGACCGGTGTGGGAAAACGATCGAGCATAGAAATACGCCAAGAGGGAAATTGTAGCTGCCTGTGAATTGTGAGTCGGCATGACTAATTTGGACAAAGAAGGGAAGTTGAGAAAAGTGAGGGTATTTTACGTCATGAGGGTTATCATGGGACTGTCACGAGTGTCTATGATGGTCACGTTTGATGGGTTGGTTTCTTGATAAGTAGACTCACTTGGTGGCTCCGCCCCTTGCCCTTGTTCCGCCCGGTGCAGTGGCTAGGCATAGCCGCTTTCCCGCTCTCTATCTACAGATTCTTGGTGTACTGCCACGGGAAAAACGTCAAGTATGCAGGTCCATCTCACTTCCTCCCTCTTCCTCGCTGACAAGAATACCACGTTGGCTTTCCCGCCATGAGATAACTCAACATGTCTACAATACAACATCACAGCGGCCTCTTCCATTCGGCCCCCAAAATACCCTCCGGATACCGTCTACACTGCCCCAACCTGCAAGCAAAGCCTCCAAAAACGCCCGGTATCTATTCCTTTGCTGTGCCGCACAAGTCCACAGCGTTGCAAAGAAAAGAAAAAGACGGCTGCGGCCTCCAGTTAGCCTTGACAGGGATAAATCAACCATGAACACACCCTTATGACTCGCATTTAGGGTTTCCACCGCCCGGTTTGTATGAGGTAGGACAAGGGTTCTTGGCGGGAGATAGAGATGATGGCGTGCATGCAGGTGCAGGACGGAAGGGCAGGGACTGACGGGGGCAAAAAGGTTAAATAGTTTGTCTGAGTGTTTTGGGAGCGTTTGGCGGGGAGGTTCCGTGGGACATGTTTGGGAAGTTTGTTACGTAGGTAGTTCCGGTGATAGATGGATAGGTACATGGACAAATGTAGACAGATTGATAGATGTGCAAGTTAGTAGACACGGCTGCTGGATCTCGTCATACCGGGAAAATCTTGGTCAACTATTATGGCAACCTGCAATGGAGAGTAAGCAGAGAATCCTGTGGGGGGTGGACTGGACTTCCCTTACAAGGGGCCAGCTTACTGTAGTTTATAGAGGTGGGCGTCTTGGAAATGTGACGGAATCAGCCTTTAGAGTAAAATTGTAGGGTGGAAACAGTACTTTCAGTGTGTGTCCAACTCAACACTACTGTGTGTTATGAGTTAGGCAGACTGGCAGGGGCTGATAGAAAAGATATAAAAGGAGGACAAGCCCCGAGTTTTGAGAAGATTTGTATTTGGATTTACTCTTCATTCCACCAGTTCTTGTTTGATTCACATCTACTTTGCTATTCACTTTCTTGTTCAATAATTTCTATCTCTATCTTCAATCTATCTATCTATCAATCTACAGCATCTTCACAATGGCTGCTTATACCGCCTCGCCACCGACCGCACCGGTCTCCTCCCTTCAAGTCCTTGAATACTCCTACAACAACTTCTCTTCCTGCAGATCAAGACACTTCTTCTACTCATTCCGTCTTCTCCATACTCCCGCCATCAACCCATCTCTAGTCCGCCAAATCATCAACCTCACAGCCCAAGCACAATCTGCCCCATGGGCTCCGGAATGTCCCCGGTGCGCTTCCCGTCGCAGCCATATCAACTCCTCCTTCTGGGCTAAGCCTGATGGCTCGGAGATTGAAACTACACTGGTGATCTATGACCCATCATATGCTCGACTTACTACGGCTCAGTTGGAGATGGACATTCTACGGGAGTTGCACAACCACACTGCTTTATGGCAGGCGAAGAACCAGGAGTATCAAGAGTACCTGGCTACTATCAACCGGCCAATCTATCTCCACCCAAGCCCAATGTACAGCCACATTTCTCCTCAACCATCCCCATCAACCTACCCAATGCACTACCCGGCAAACTACCCGGCAAACTACCCACCAACTCCCCAGAGCCCCGCCTACGATCAATCTCCACGATCCCGCCGGGGAAGCCACGTCTCAGCATCTCCCAGACCCCATCTCTCGCCGAGACAGCGCACTCCCAGAGCATCTCCTGCTGATGTCCACCCACCACGGAACTCTCGGCCATATGCGGGGCCAGCACAGGGTGGAGCGAGACTTTCCCCTTATGAGGGTGTTTACGATACTATGGGGTCTATTCCGGAGACTCAAGGGGAGACACTTCGGGATGGAAACTTTGGAAATTACCAGGCTCCGTCTATGGAGGATGGAGTGGAGTCCGTAGTTGATTTTGGTGGATACACTTCTTTGTTCTGAGTTTTTGGGGGATTTTGTCTGGATTGTTTTGTGTTTGCTTTTCTTGTTTTTAATATCTTGGTTCCTTGGTGTACAGTACGTTTGGATTACAACCTGATTGTTTGATTTCTCTTTATTTGTTAGTCTGTTTTTTGTTACATAGCACACAAATCCATAAACAAATTGCCTTATCACAAACTGTTTATACTACGTATCTTGTGAACATGTATACTGATCAATCAATCAATCGTCATTGTCATCACTCAACCGATGCAATCCTGTTTAACCCGCCGTCACAGCCGCAACAGGAATACTAACCCCGTTCATCACTCGTCAATTTTGCCTAATTGGGTCACCGATTTCCGGCGTGACACAGTTGTGTCTGCGCAAGTATGTGCCGTTTCCTCGGTGTCAAGTCCGGTTAGTCTTAATACACGGAACCGAGAAAATTACATTTTGCCTTTTGTGCCACGAATCCGATTGCGTATGTACAACACAAATCGCTAATGACTGACTTGTTCGTCATGTACTAATCGGGACAATGGAGGCATCCAAAGTTTGCCTTTTAACTTTGTTCATCCTTTGGGAACCCTTTAGGAACCCTTGTGCTAAACCCTACCATAGGGATCATTCACATTCGGCGCTAACATGACAAGTCAACAGGCAGGTCTCACATTTGAGAAATGACATCGGTATGTACCTGCTTTTATACCCAGAATGTGAGCACATGTGTAAATTATTCACATCCCACCCAAAGAACCTCAAAAGCCACAAGATCTACCAGTCCAAAACCGTTCTTCCAATCCCCTGGAAATCATCACCAAATCAATTGGTCCTCATCGTCCATCGTAACCGCCGCACCAAAACCGTCTTGTCCAACCTGCCGCCATCCGCGCCTCGGCGCTTACATACATCCCTAAAAACACCTGTAAAACAAACAATCTCTAGCCAGTCAACCCACTAATCCAAGCTTTTGTCCCCCCAAAAGTGGGGCAAATTCGTCCATCCTCTGAAATCCGTATAATTGCACATTTCCTATATAGGAAACTACACTTCCTCGTCCATCTTGACGATGAAGACGTATGTTCTTTCCCTTTTTGCAGTTTCATTTTCATTTGTGTGCGTGTGTGTGTGTCTTCATTCTATTATTTTGCATCTTTCCTTTTTTTTTCCTGTTCTTTCCAAGTTGAATGAGAAATTCTTTTTGTGGGGTTTTCCATTTCTGTCTTGCTGTGGGTTTCTTTGTCTTGACCTTTGAGGTTTTCTTTCTTCTCTTTTTCTAGTCTCTTTGCACGGATTTTCAAGTTTGTGTGGGCTTTTACTACAAGACTGTAAGTTAAGACATATTGATGAGACGGACTTCTTGTTCTTCTTCTTTTCTTCATCTTCTAATCATTCTTTTCATCTAGTATAAATCCAATTCGTCTGCATTTCATTCGCATCGTTTCATCACATTTTCGTTGTTCGTTGACCGACCAACTAAATCTGCATACATCCCATTATCTTGGGACACTCCATTCATTCTACATTTTCAAGCCTGGCTTTCGGCCGTAAAAATGGCTTTCGGCCCTAGTAGCCTTCATCGCGACGGCGAATCTCGATTCCCCGCTGTCCCGTCCATTCTCCGCACTAAAACAGTCGATATTGCAAAACTACACGACCTTCCGAAGAACAATATCGAAACTATACAACATGGCAGTAAGCCGTATTTGGGCTTGCCCGCTAGACTCTCACAGCTACCTTTTAACAGGTGGACGGTGTTTTTGGTTCTCATCTTGGTGAAGACCCTTCTTACTATTGGTACTCTGCACGATAACATTGGGGATGCCAAGGAGAAGGCACTTTCGGCTTGTACCAAGGTTGAGGATATGGGTAGCTCTTTTGCCTCTATGCCGCATTATCTTTCTAATGGTGTCAATGACATGGCTGCTTCTGGCATCGAGAAAGCCATCGATGGCATGGTCACCGCCATGGATCTTGCCTTGACTGTCGTTGAGAACCTGATCATCTTTGTCATTGGCATGATGACCAACACCTACGTTTGTTTGGTAACTTCTTTGGTCCACACCGGTCTCGAAGCCGCCGGCAACGTTACTCAAGAAGTTACAGACGCCATGAACAAGGGTATCGACGCTGTAGCCGATTCTCTTAGTAGTGCGGCTACATCGCTACAGGACACCATCAACTCTTTTGTTGACGAGATAGAGAGCTCGGTTTTCGGCAGTTTGTTGTCTGATATCCCCACGGTTAACTTTACTTCTGAAATCTCGGAGCTCAAGAATATTTCCATCAACAGTACCTCATGGTTGACTGCTTTGAACAAGCTCAACGATGATATCCCTACCTTCTCTGAGGTGAAGAATGCCACTGAAGAGGCTGTCTCAGTCCCTTTCGACCTTCTCAAAAACCTCATTGGAGATAAATACAAAAACTACTCGTTTAACCGGTCGGCCTTCCCTGTTACCGCCAAAGAACAGCTTACGTTTTGCTCTGATAACGACGGCATCGACAGCTTCTTTAATGGTTTATACAAAATTGCCCGGGACTTCCGCATTGGATTTATCGTCATTCTCGTTATTCTCGCTATTGCCGTTATGGTTCCTATGGGCTGGATGGAAATTCGTCGGTGGCGTCGGGATTCCGAGAATGCTCGGTTGGTAGGAACCTCCCAGTTTGACCCCATGGATGTGGTTTATATCGTTTCTCGGCCGCATTCTTCTATTTGGGGTATTAAGCTTGCTTCTAGATTCAGCGGGGAGTCTCAGATTTTGATGCGTTGGGCCTGGGCTTACATGACTACTACCCCGGCCTTGTTAGTTCTCGCTGTTGCTATTGCGGGGTTCTTTTCGTGCTTCTGCCAGTGGATTATCCTTCACTCTATCCAAAAGGAGACACCTGCATTGAGTGCCCAGGTTGGCGACTTTGCAGACAACGTCGTTTCTGCTCTTCGGAATTCTAGCGCTGAGTGGGCTGCAGGTGGTAACCAAGTCATGAGTGATTTGAACACAGAGATTAACGAGGATCTGCTGGGATGGGTTACTAACGGGACTACTGCGATCAATGACACGTTGAACACGTTTACGGGGTATATGGAAACCGCGTTGGATACGGCGTTTAACGGGACGATTCTGGAGCAGGTGATTTCCGACGTCATCTACTGTGTTATTGGGCTTAAGATTGAGTCTGTCCAGAAGGGTCTTACCTGGATTCATGACCAGGCCAACGTTACTCTTCCTATGTTCCCTGAAGATGTGTTTTCTTTGGGAGCCAACGACAGTATCTCCGGTGACTCGGACCTTGGCTCTTTCTTGTCTAGCCCGGCTAGTACCACTAGCGATGAGATTACCGAGGCAGTCAACAAGGTGATTACCAAGTTACAAAACGCCATCATCACCGAAGCTTTGATCTCGTTCGGTGTCTTCCTTTGCTACCTTCTCATCGTCATGGTCGGCATTCTCCGCATGTTCATCAAGATGCTCGCACCCGGGAAAACCCGCGGTGAAACCGGTGGATCCTTCCAATTCGCTGATGAACCCCCTGTGTACACCCCCACAGATGCTTACAGTCCCGCTGCGGGTCCCAGCACACGGAACACAACGGGCAACTCCGACTCTATCCGTCTCGCGACGCTCCGAACGTCCTTTGCTACTGATGAGAAACAATCATTAGGGCGGGATATCAGTGGGTCTCGTGGAGATGGACATGTTCGGGCAACTGGACCTGTGGCTCCTGGAACGACAGATGCGTAGGAAAGTATCTTTGGTCCAGATAGTCCTGTTAATGGGGTTGACTCGAGAGTTCGTGCTGATGAGTTGGGTAGACGGAGACTTCACCGTGTCAGAGGCGGTAGAGAAAGAGTTTTGAGGGTTCAGACTGAGGATGTGGGGGTTACTACGGGGGTTCAAAGCCCAGTTGTTGACGCGAATCCGTTTTCGGACGTTTATGGGTGGAGGTAGAGGGTTAGGAGGTAGACTATTGTCTAGGAGTTTGTCGATATTCAGGATTTCTTTTGTTTTGTTTTGTATTTTAGAGGGTTTTTGTATGTACATACCTGTTAATAAGGAGGTGTTTTTCTCGGGAATCACTATAGTCACTACATTTTCATAAACTTACTGGCTCCGTTCTTGAGGTATGTGATCACTGAACATCACGAATTGGACTGGGGAATACGCCCAAGATGGTTACATCCGATCATGATTGTAATTCATTTCCATTATAACAGTCCATTTCTTGCGGGCGGTATACAGCGAGAGGTTCTAGAACAAGTGCTGAGCCAGATTGTAGCACCAACTAATCTTGTATTGTCTAAGTATCAAGCATTGACGGGGCACCCCATTGAGTTCAGGGACGAGGACTTGAGTCGTGCCATGCTGCGTCAAGTGGCCGAGACTTAGACTATCTACTTCTTTTTGGATGGGTTGGATGAATGTGCACCAGGCGCGGCGGAAGAGGTTGTTCATAGCCTTGCCTCTCTGACCAACACAAGTCGAGTGATATGTTTCTCCCGACCAGCTCCAGAAATATCACCATCGATATACCCGGAATTCAAGTTCTTGGAAATTCAACCCGGCAAATCGGATATGGAATATATTCTAGACCGATATATTCGTGGTAGGCCACCTTACTGGGACGACCCAAATCAGGTATTTCCCGATGCAACACGTACACTAATGGGACAAACAATCGACAACTGTCAAGGAGCGTAAGTTATTTTGACACTGTACTCTTCCGCCGTGGCTAATCTCGCCCATGATAGGCTCTTATTACTCAGCGCCCAATTTACCGCCGGGATACGTGGACCCCACAAAGCTCCCTGGCATGAAGCATTTGAGGAGATCCCATACGCTGTCTTTGAGAGGTATAACACTACTATGAGTCGTATCTCCAAAGATGTTACATTTGGCGAGGCCCTTGGGAGTATGATTGCTTGCGCGGCTGCCAAACCAAACTTGTCCATTACTATGGACATCCCCCATATTCTACCCGACCTAGAAAATCACGACCTAGCTTCGGTTAGCCATCTTGTGGACCGCAGCCTTGGTATGGTACGTATTGTGGATGGTGAATGCATTGTTTTTACAAGTTTGGTTGCCGAAGCGTCTGTCCGAGCCAAGTTCTCCACCTTATTCCCAGATTTTATGGTAAACATGCAGGAAAGGTTGACCAGCTCAGATAACGGAGACTTACTAAAGGATCTGGTAGGTGCGTTTTTACGATTTGACGCCCGTCCAAATAGACCCCCCAAAACTCAATCCAAGCGGATTCTAACCGCTTTGCCCTATCGCCTTGAATACCATGTTAACGCGGGTACCGAAGAATCGGCCAACCAGTGATTGTCAGGCCTGAAAACATTAACAATCTTTCTGTGCCCGCATGGCAGTCATGAAAGCCAACGGTCCCCCTTGTCTCACGCTTTCCATAATTTAAGTATACACTGAAGTTTGCGGCTTTGATATGCTGTTAGCTCTTTTCCCCAAACCGCCCTACCTAGGTCCCTAAAATTTGATGACCAGCGACCACCTGGCCAATATAACTAGGACGACCTTCACAAAAGGTCGGGCATTGTAACGGAGTGTATATGGCACAACAGTATATCACAGATAACCTAGATTGTATTAATAAGAGTAATTATGATCCCACGGAAGTCACAGACCGGATATATTCACGATTGGCACCATGCCAACTGACGACATGGAGGGTGACTATGTCGGACACTTGTACACGGTGAAGCTGGGGCGGCTGGGAAGTAGGTCGTCGCTGGTCTGTTGCCCATTTATAACCCTAGATGGTCTTGGTACATTCACACTAGGGTGTGTATAACCATAGGGTGTAAGTCATAAAAAAACGGAGCTTCCCGCTGATAGCCATGTTCAAGTCCCCACCTAGATTCCCGCCCACATAACGGACAAGTACAACAATTGTTAAACATATAGGGTGTGTCAACTGAATATATATTGTAACGGAGTGTCTGTACAAGTTAGCCTGTCCTTTCCTCCAAACATCAAACTTTCTCACGACCAACTATCCAAGTATGTATAGTTGGGCGTCGTGATTATGTGTAGTGACGTCTTCATCGTCATCACCAGCTAATCCTAGCATAGGAAACCGGACTAGTATATTGTTTACATGGGCCGGTTCCGGGGCTGATCGTCACAGCAACGTAAGTCGTAGAAAGGTATCGCGGAGAACTGTCGAGATAGTCCGGAACAAAAGATAGGTGTATCTGAAAGGGACGCTCTGCGAAGTATACTATGTACAACTATCTACTAGATATAAGAACAACACACCCCGCCGTACAGTCGCTCGCTCCATTGATGCCCAAGTACTGTTCGACCCAATCTGGCACCGAGGACCTCGCAATATCGGGCTATAGATCTATTGCAACGAAGCTGGATACCATAGTATGCAAAGCTGCCCAAACACATCTCGTAGGATGTGTTGGAAACAAAATGTGGTCGATTGTTGCATTTTCCCGTCATGTAGGCTGAAGCTGAAATCCAAACGGGGCTATCAGCATGGGTGTAAGCGGGAAGCTCCTTTTGGAATCATGTAGGAACAGCCCCAGTAAGAACTGATGG